>JASDQU010103793.1:421243-433895 GCA_032191745.1 Picea mariana | reverse complement strand
TTGACTTTTGCTCATGGCTCACAAGGTTTGACTAGTCTCACAGAGGTTGTATGTTCCCCCTGACTTTTGCACTAGTCTGTCTATGATCACAGAGCTTGTACATTCCCCCTGACTTTTGCACTAGATTGTCTATGCTCACAGAGGTTGTACATTCTCCCTAACTCTTGCATTAGATTCACATATCATCTCGTTCATCCTGACTTTTGGTTTGACTCATAGAGGTTGTCCGTTCCCCCTGGCTTTTGTCAATACCTCACAAGACTGATTGATTTTCCAAATCTCCCTGGCTAGCCTCAAGGTGGCCCATATGGCCTCTCATTGGAGAATGACTATCGATGCTGCCAAATTTAACACAAACATGTGGAAAATTCTTCCTTTCCCCTTTTACAATACTAAGCATTCCCCATTTATCTCAATTCAACACTATTTTTGACACCCTTAATAAAACAATTTCACCTTTAACAACCTAATGATGGGGATTTATAGCTTATACAAAAACATTTTAAATGGAGAAAATAAGAGATGAGAGATGAAACTTGAAGAACATAATAGGTGATAACAATGGCTCCATGGGGGATGGAGTTCTCCCTGTGGAACTCCAAGAACTTTGAGTATACATGTGCCTTCTGTTACTTTGAGCTTTCTTCCATGTTTATTTTGCAGAGTGTAATTATTTCAACTCCTAAAGTTGGGAAAATTTTTATTCAAAACACATCAAACTGAAAGATAAAACTAACACTGGAAACTGAAAAAGGATAAGTTGTAGTATTTCTCCATTGGGATATGAAGTCCTTATTGTCTAACTACCACACCATGTCGATATGTAAAATGATATTTGAGCCACCAACGACTTTAGTAAAATAAGTTTTTTAGAAAAAGCCCATTTACTGGGCCACCAAAAACCTCTTCACGTTCCAAATTATGCAATAAGAAAGTGTTGTTTTCCAATACCTTATCCACCCTGAATGGACCCGACCACAGGCTATCAAACTTACCATGATGGTATTCTATGTGGGAATCCCATTTCAAAACCAAATCCACGGTTAGCAACTGCTCTGTTTTTTATTTTCTGTCAAAAGTCTCTTTAACCTTATGTTGATGATGATGTGCCTTCTCAAGAAGCTTCTCTCTTGCTTGCTACAATTCTACAATCTGACAAATCCTTCTGATATCATCATTAGGTTCAACTTCAATTTCCTACAAAAACTTTACAATTGGAACATAAAGTTGTACTGGAAAGACTGCTTCCATTCCATATACTAACTGAAATGATGAAGTTCCAATTTCTCTTTTTGTGCTAACACGGTCAACCCACAAAGCATATTTCAACTTTGAATCCCAATCCCTCTTATTATCTTCCAGAAGTTTCTTAATGATTATGACCATACTTTTATTGGATGATTTTGCTAGACCATTACCTTGTGGGTAATAAGCAGTAGAATGCCTAAGCTTGATGCCATAGTCTTCACAAAATCTTACCATGTTAGTGGATTTAAAAGATGTAGCGTTATCTGTGATGATCACTTATGGACAACCAAACCTAGATAAAATATTCTCTTCAAGGAAACTTATGATTACCTTATCAGTTTCCCTCCTTGTAGGTATATCTTCAATCCACTTCATGAAGTAATCTGTAGTTGTCAGAATCCATCTATGTTGGCCACTAGATGGAGGATGAATTTCACATATGAAATCCAAAGCCCACTGTTGGAAAGGTGCAGACACTTTTACAGGCTTGAGAGGTAAGGACTTAATCTTTTGTTTACCAACAAACCTTTGACATTTTTCACATGCTCTAACCTTTGCAAAGACATCATAAAATAGACTAGGCCAATAATACCCAATGCTAAGTATCTTATATGCAGTGGAATTTCAAAAGTGATGTCTCCCACACACTCTTTCATGAAACTATGTCATGACTCTTTGTAATTATTCTTCATCAAGGCATCTCAGTAAAAATCGAGAAGGGTCCCTCCAAAACAAAGTTTGATTATTCACACAATAATTTACAACTTTGAGTTTTAGGGATCTTACTTTAGACTTATCCATTCCTGGAGTATCTTGGAAATTTTGCAAAAAATAAAGGATATCTTTGTACCATTCCGATTCAACAATCTTTTCATTGACTTGGGAACTGTTGTTTTGAGGATGTAAATTTCCTGGATTGTTACAAATTTAATCAATTCCTAGGGATCTGCAATAAGAATCATCTAGCAGCTTAGCTAACCCCTACCCTTTGACTAGCTTGGTAGGATTTATCTCCATGTCATATTCAAGAAACTTAGATATCCATTTACTTCTCTTTCCATCACTATCCGGCTGAGTCACAATATCTTTGATAGCAATAGATGGAACATATGCAATGATTTTTGAATGTATCACATAAAATATAAATATTTTAGTTCTTTGACCAAAGAAAAATCTTGCTTCTCCATGATATCATATTTTAACTCAACATCCCAAAGTGCCCTACTGAAAAAGGCAATGGGTTGTTCAAAACCCTTATAATTTCTCTATAAAAGGGAAGCTACTAAAGTATCTTGAGATGCAAAAGAAAAAAATCAGGAACTCTTTTTCAAAATCTAGGCTAATTAAAACAGGTGCATCTAAAATAGCCTGCTTAATAGATTGGAAAGAATCTTTAGCTTATGTTCGCCATTTGATCTCACTGCCTTTCTTCAACATGTCAGTTATGTGTTTGACCAATTCGACAAAGTTGGGAATAAACCTTTTGAGAAATTTTATCTTCCCAAGGAAAGACTGGATTTCCTTATTAGCTCTAGGGATATAAATCTTTTGAATGGCTATGAGTCTAGTAGGATCAATTTTAAATCCATCAACACAAACAATATGACCTAGCAATTTCCCTTGTTCTAAAGCAAAATGAGACATTTTTTTATTTAAAGAAACACCATACCTTCTGCACTTTAGGAATACCTGTCTCAAATGGTGTAGATGCTCCTCATAAGAGTTAGAGAATACAATAATATCATCCAAATAGATGAAAACAAACTTATTCTTATCTCCTATGAAGGTGATATCCATGGTTGGCTGAAAAGTGGCCCCAACATTCACCAAACCAAAAGGCATTCATGCATACATAAAAGTACCCCGAGTGTTGTAAAAGAAGTCTTATCCATATCATGTGGATGAATAGATACCTGGTTGTATCTAGAGAAACCATCAATCATAGACAACCTGCTAGATCCTACCACCCTATGCAATATATGTTCCATTTTGGTCAATGGATAGCTGTCTTTCTGGGAACACCTATTAAAATTTCAGAAATCGACACAGAGTCTGATTTCACCATTTTTTTTTCTCATTGGAACCCGATTTTCTATCTAGTTATACTACCTCAAGGGTACAATGATATTAGCATCTAAAATTTTCTTGACTTCCTTCTCCATAATAGGTAACAAAAGAGGGTTAATCTGCCTTAATTTCTTCTTAAAAGGTTTTACATTCTCTTTCAAAGGTATCTTGTCTTAAATGATAGTTTCATCAAAGGTCATAAGATCTTCATATTGCCATGAAAAAATATCAATGAATTCTTTCAATAGTTCCTCATATTTAGCTCGGTATTTTGTTGATAGGAATTTTGATAATTTAACATGCTTGGGATTTGTAGGAGTCCCAAAATTGCAATCAGTCACATCTGCTTCTTTTTCTTAATAAGGGAGCTTCACAGGAACATCATTATGATAAAAAATTCTTTCAAGAGGTACCAGACCTTTTGGGATATGATTAGTAGGCAATTGCAAGATCTTATTCCCAATAATCATATTATAAAAATTTAAAGTCTAGTTACCCTCATTCAAATCCTCATCTTGATCGACACGTGTTGAAGAAAAATCATCTATGGCTTCAATGAACCTTTTGATTTCATAATTTTCCTCAAATACTCTCCAATACTTGACATTGTATAGAATAGAAGGCCTATACCTAACCTCTACTTCATATTTCATCTTTGGGGGTAAAGGAGGTTTAAAAGTACTTGTTTCCACAACCAGTGAATCATCCTGCTCATTCCGATTTCTTGGAATATATACAATGTTAAAAGACAGAAAGAAGGATTCAATGATGTCCCATACCTCATTTATGTAGTACTTCAACTGAATATTCTTTGTTTGATATACATCTCTGACCTGTTGTACAATGAGTTCAGAATCCCCATGCACCTTCAAATGCTGAATTTTCATTTATTTAGATGCCCTGAGACCTAACAACAATGCCTCATACTCTGCAATGTTATTTGTTGTGTCAAATTCTAACTTGTAAGACAGGGTAATTACTTCATGTTCAGGAGAAATCAACACTACACCTACCCTTGTGCCTTCTCTAGATGAGGCTCCATCAAAGTATAATTTCTACATCATATTTTGATTCTCAGAAGACTGTGGAACAACAACTAGTATAGTTAAAGAAAAAGAATGTTGGACAACATTATCAATATGAAATATAGAGGATCCCAAGTCCACATCAACTGCATAGATAAGATGATTTATAGAATGATCATTGTCACTTATAATATATGTCAATTGAGCTTCATGATAGAATCTTCTAAATTATCCTCCAAAAATAAGTATAATGACATAAGAGAGATCCATTTGAAGATATCCCCCAAGATTCTTACACCAAGATATGGACAACAACATACCAAACCTAGGAGGCATATAAACTACAACAATATCCATGACTAAAATCTTGGCTAGGATTTGAGATAATGAAACAACAAGGTCTTTAATAACCCCCAAGCATTTGAATTTTTTGGAATCAAAAGAAAAGAGATCATGGTATGCTTTAGTGATTTCTAACCCCAATTCTTCCATGACAACCTTTGGCATAAGATTATGGGAGGCTCTAGAATCTAATAGGTAGTTATGAAGGATATTTTCATGAACGTTTAATGAGACATAAAAAAGGGGAGTGGAGTCATCCCTCTCTTCTACAATTGGCCCTAATAGAATCGTGGGTTTTTCATCTTGGATATTAATCACATCACCAACATGATCTATGAAAAAATAAGGTTGTAACCATTTCAAAATATAGCTCCTATAAGAATTAGTGTTAACCTATTCATTCAAAGGAATAGGAATTTTGATCTTACTTGTCTCATGTTCTGGACTGAAAGGAGATGAGAATGTGTTTGCTTCCAGGGCCGATACTTTCATATTTGGCTATACTTTCTTCCTTTCAGTATTTTTGATACATGTCTGTACTACTGGGGCAACAGATTTATCTTTTTGAGGAGCAGGTTTAGCAGGAGCATATTTGTCTTTAAGATTGTACCCCTACTAATCTGTGTTACATAGCATACTATATGGACCTTCCCGAGATTTTTCATTCAATGAATCTTCATATTCATTCCATTTTAGGTGACTGAAAGAAATCTCATCTCTGAACAATTGAATATCCAAATCCTCATCTACCTCTTCAACTTCTTGATTTTCCTCAATATAATTGTTCTGCAGAGGTGTCTGGATTTTCTGATCATCATTATTCTTCTTGTCCCTCTGCATGATCTGAGGGTTATAATGTCTTCTATATTGATTTGTATTTCTATTTCCTTCCCGAGCTCTATTCCATTTCTGTTTTTCCAATCTGATTTTAGACAACCCAGATGACATTTCCTCCATCTTTCTTGCCATCTCCTCCAAGGAAATCTTATGATTTTTGGTATTTGATGAAGAGGACTTATATTCTTCCTTTATATTTCCCTTATCTGACCTCTTATTGAGATTTTTTTATTCTATAATGTTGGATTCAACTTCTAGAGATGAATCTTGCATATTAGCCAAAGTTGTTGATCTTCTTTCCCTTAGTAGAAAACAAAAATCAACATCAAAGGCATTTGCATAAGTGACCTTTGCTAATATTTCAGCTGGCCTAATATCATTTGGTATCTTCTGGTACATCTGATTAAATCTCTGAGATAATTTAGAGACATATTCACCATTTTTCTTCGAAGATTGCTGAATTTTGTCATGTAATACAAACCATATTTCTTGTCTCCCCACTTTCTCAAGAAGGTAGCATCAAGGTCTGTGATAGTAGTAATGGAGTTAGCTTTTAAGTTCCTGAACCGCTTCCTCTCTTCTCCATCCAAACTTTGGATGAAAAGCCTCATTCATACATCATCATAATCCACTTGAAAATTATTAGCAAAGGAATAAAAAGTTGTCAAATGTTCATCTATAGTTGTTTCCCCTTCATTGTCAAACCTTGGAAGGTACTTCATGTAATAATTTCGCAGAGAGGATGGATATTATTTGGCAATACTAAACGTGCATATCTCGCAGCCCTGATAGCATCCATTGGATTGGGTGGTGCTACATTTGCCATGGTTTGACCACCTAAAGGTTGATTTATATGTGGTGACTATGGTGTTGAGGGTTTGGGGATGTTCACCAATTGAATCTTTGGAGAAGACTGGAGAATCTCTTCAACAAGTTTTTCAGTAGCAAGGATATTAACTTGAAGGCTAAGATTGGGTTTCTCTTCTTGAATTTCTTCAAGGATTGGGATCTTTTCTAAGGGAATGTACTCAACTCCTTCAAGGAATTCAAGGTTTTCCTCAAATTTGTATCTACTCTCAGGATAAGGTGTGTAAAATAGTTTTGGTTCAAAATATTCTTCTTTCCCCAAGGTAGATCCTTCAAAAGGAGGTAAAATTAAAAACTCATCAAAAACTGATTTGTGAAGGATTTTAGACTATTTTAGGATTTTCTCAGGGTCTGAAACAACAATCACATTAAAAGATTTTGGATGGGATCTAGTCCCCTTTCTTTTTGGAGATAGAGTGTCTTATGTGGAGTCACCAGGTGAAAATATATTGTAGTCAACTTGTGCCTAATTATAGTTTCACCATCTACAAGTAGATCTGTAAAAAAAAATCGTTCTACCCAGGGAAACTCTCATCATTTCGTCCCTGACAATGGCGCCAAAAAATGTTAGTGCTAGAAGTCAACTCAATATTGCTATTGATTTAAGCCTATCAAAACTTGTTTCAAAATGTTCAATAGGGGTTTTAAGACGGATAAATCCTTGCTTGACTTGAAAGGGAATAATGATCTGATCTGTTAGGATCACTTGTCTAGGTGCAACAAGTCAGGTAAATAAAAATAATGGCTAGCAACTTAAGATTTTAGGTGAAGTGATTTGAGAGAAAGAGAAAAAAAAAATAATAAATCTACCAATAACAAATCATGTTCTTAATTTTGTTGGCACAAGGGCATACCAAGGGTTCAATGCTTCAACAATGCATAAACAAAAATCTAACTACTGTCCCTTTCAACAACACCTGCGAAGCAAATGAAGTCTCACCTGAGGTAGAGGCAGGGGGGGTTGCAGGACTCAAGTGTTTACAACTAGGTTGGGACACATATCTGTGATTACAAAACTTAGCAAAGCACTTAGCCAACAATATGTATTAGTTCTTGAATCTCATTCACATTGCAGATAAAACCCTATTACAGATCAACACAGTAATAATACATATCAAGTACTTTCCTTCACTTAGAAAATAGCATTAAATCAGATATATAATTCATTTACACCATTAAGCACTAACCTACAACATGAGATGCATTCATTATACATAATAACAACATCACTCAGCAAATAACTGCATAAACAACATCGCACAAAGCACATCAAGACATAGGATATACATGGCTCACTCTAGTGTGGGGCTATGTAAATCGAATTCTTCTTCTTCTTTATTAGTCCTTGATCTTATTACATTCATCTGCTCATGTGCACAAATCCACAGAGCCCAACTATGCAATGGACAGGTGATATGCACACAATGCACTAGATCCACCTTCCTCGAAATCAGGTCAAGGAACAGAGCCAACTCCTCAATAGCATAGAGCACTTACATACAACCTTTGTGCACCAAACAAATTACAAAATACTTGCACTTAGCTCTGCAAGCCCTTAACACATTCTTGCACAAATACTTACATGTTCTCTCTGCACAAAGCACTTACAGATTCTTACACTAAGACAACATACCATGCACATAGCCAATCAATCCTTATCGATGTACTTCTTACATCACTTAGCTACTTATTTATACATTTACAAAAAGTAATAAACATGGGTAAACCCATGGGCCGACATCCCTTAACCTGTTACATAAACCCTAAAACCCTTTGTTGGGTCCCCAAGCCCACAAAATGAGTGATATCCTGCGATCTCTACTTCGCCTAGGCGCTCCATTTTCAACTAGCCTGTCGAAGTCCCAAAAATGGTCTAACATGACCAGTGTTTCCTAAAAACTTGGTCAAGGGCCAACAGGCCCCCAACACTCACCTGTGACTCATTTTGAGTCACTCAGATCTGGGCAACACTACTTCAAATGCCTCGAGCTTAGCTCAAGCTGCCTCGACTTGCTGCTTCACCAGAGCTTCCTACTCAGTGAAATCCTAAATCACTTGCTCTATAATAGGTCCTTCCATGCATTGTTATACTATTGTGGCCATATGGTCTAGTTGTGATCCTTGTCCTTTAATCTCTTCAAAAAGCATGCAGGCTTCGTCCTGCACTGAGTTGAGTCTCTGTGTCACCTCCATGACTTTGCTCTGGATGGCAGTAACCTATTGTTGGACTATGCCCTACTCCTGTGATCAATTCATTTTCTCAACAATAGTAAGAATTTTCATCTGTGCTTACACAGTAGATGCCTGCTGCTTCGCCTTCTGTAGTTGTGCTTCCAGTTTCTTCAGCTTCGAATCTTCTGCAAGGCACTCATAGTTCTGTGCACTCTGATCACTCAGTTTCTTACATTCTGAGGCAAGTGACCTTATTCTTTCTACTGATCTCTTGGTAGTTTCTTCCCTTTGATCTTTCACTTCTTGCAGAGTGCTCGACATAGCTTGGATCTCTAGCTCCATTACTCTCGATTGAAGCTAATGAATGGCCTCAATGAGCTTCCCAACTTGTATCTTGGCTAACTCTTCTTCCTCTTGTGCCAAGCTTGGCACAAAGAAAAGTGCTTTAGTCACTGCCTCTTTGACTGCAGTCTGCTCTGTGAGCAACTGGTCTTTTTCTTTCTGCATCCTCACTTTATCCTCCTCGACCATCGCCTAGATTTCATCTTTCTCCTTCTACGCAACTCGAAGTTGCTCTAGGACCTCCTCCTTTTCTTAATTCAAGGCCTCTATGGCCTACTCCTTTTCTTCTTGGACTCAATGAAGTTGATCCTCTGTTACAGCTACTAGCCTTCGTAATTGGGTGGGATCATCCCCCAATTCTACAATTTCCAACGACAAAGGCACAGTCGATATTGCGCGACTTTAGTGAATAGCTTGTTGTATGTCTTTCAGCTCCTTCTCAATTCTGTCATACAATGTCTCCTTCTTTGCTTCATGTCTCTGCAAGATATCCTTTGAATCATCCTCTATCGATACGATGATGAGATTGACATCGTCCACTATGAGCACACTCTTTGACTGAGGCTTATTGGCTAGGTTCTTCTTTCTTGCTGAGGGTTTCTGCAAAGAAACCTTCCTTTTCTTTGATGTTCCGACCTCTGTAAGGGGATCCTTCGGTGGTTTAAATTATCCTTTGTTTTGATTTTCTTCTTCCTCCACTCCTTATTCTTGGTTCACTTCATCTCCTCCTCCTCCTGTGGGTGATTCATGCCTACTTTTCTCTGATGCCCTGTCCTCCTCATCAGTTTCTATGTTCTGCACTTCCTCCTTTTTCTTCTTTTTCTTCGCACTATTCTATCCATCATGTTCAACCCAGGTGACCAATGGACTTATGATGATGTCGATGTCAGAGAGTTCTACATCTTCTACTAGTACAAGGAATTCTTCTGGCCATTCTTTGGTTATCTCCTCCATATCTTCGTCGATCAACTTATAATAGGACTGCAACTCCTCCTTACTTTCATCCTTGCATGTAGTGATGTAGATAAAGTGTCGATTTGTGTGAAACTTCGCTAGCGGCTTGTAGTGTTGTAGTGTATTCTGGGTCATTCTTGGAAATTCTTCAATGACACAATTCAGTTGTAGGTAGTAAGAATGGAACACCACGTTTGATTGCCACTTCTTTGCCATATCATTCATGTACCATAAGGTGGAGAATCTCACGACCAACGACTCTGATGGCTCAACTTCCAGGAAGGTTGTTATGTCTGACATTTTCCAGGCGACAAATGTGATAAATACCAGTAGCCAGCTAAAATGAAACTCATATCCCTGATCTTGCGCTTCACGATAGTCCTTCTCCAACTAGTTGACGAGGTAACTTGCCCAATTCATTTGCATTCCTTCTACGCACTTCCTTGCGAGGTCTGCTACAAATCCAGTGACCTATGTTGGATGGTTCTTTCTGATGAGATTATTGAATATAAGCTAAAAATAAAGTCACACTGTGCCATCCTAGATGGAGGCTACCTTGTAGCCTCACTTTCCCTTTTCTACATCGCCATAATCCTCCTTTATGCATTGTGCCAGGGAGCGATCGGAAGTCTTCCCTAGGTAGAATTGTTGAGGGTCTGGTCCCTGTATGCTCAACCTTGAAATGAGATGGATCGACGTTGGATCCACTGTCACGCGCCTATAAAGCCACAAATACCCTCCATGGTAACATGACAGAAGGAGTTTAATGCAAGCGTTAACCTCCTGATGTCGGCCAAAGTGAGGAATCTTCACTACATTAAGGATCATTGACTGCGCGAGATCCTTTATCCATGGTTGGGAGACTATGCACAGCTTCTTCCCAGTCATTTTCATCAAATACCGATGCGGTACGAGCATCACGTAGTTCTTCTGATCTCTGAGGTTGAAGTCATTGTTCTTTAGACTTGGATATGTCCTAACTGGGGTCCAACTACGCGTATCCCCTTCGAGATGTATGTAGTGATTAGCGTGTACTCAAAGTCGCGTGAGATAATATCATGGTTAACCATGCCAGCCAAAGGTGGTATGCATTCAGGAAAGACTAACGGGATCTGATTCTTGTTAACTAGATCGTTGCGGTGTTTACTTCGCTTCTCAGTTGTGTGACCTATACATCATCCAGTCAAGGGGGATGCTTGGAATCTGCCAGTCGACAACACCTGTATTCCTATAGACACAACTCTCTCAGCCATGAGGTCTACAAGAATATCCTCCATAGACTTCTCTACTATGCTACGTTCGCCTGACATGCACACTCGTAATCAAATAACTCGGGTAGGTGAACATAAAAGTAAGGTAATCAGACGGATGGTGAGGTCTATAAAGCACAACGCAATACAATGGATTCTCTATTAGCCCGAATATTCATAGTTTGAGAAAAGTGGTCCTGGGGCGACATCCGACAGGTTAAATAAACAAGTGTCATAATGGATTCCTCCAAGGGGTAGGAATGCCTCAATCAATACAAATCTGTCTGTTATGGCGTGGTCCCAATGATCCAACGGAGGTATTTCCATCAATAACTATGTTTCTATCCGTTCTAGAGCGTTATTCTAACGGTTGGGGTGCCTCCAATGGTCATATAGATTCGTCGTGGTGAAGTCCCCTTCTGCATGATTCTGCGATTTCGGCGAGGTTCAACTTCTATAGATTTTCCTCCTATGAAGTCTTTTCTGGAACTTCACGTAGTTTTTCTAACTTGGCTTTCTTCTTACTGAGCTTCCTTGCCTTCTTTCCTATGATCTGAGCCTCTGGATTCCTCTTTCCATTCTTATTGTTATCTTCCCATAGTAAAGTGACTTTGCACTACTGATGTGATCTTACATATTCTGCGGTTAATGTTCCTTCTTTTTCTAGTTCCAGGGTGGCTATACTTCTTTCTCATATGGATAAGTTCTTTAAGTTTTCCTGTTTTCTTTCAACTTCGACATAATTCTCTGACCCTCTATTGCTTCGATTGATCCTCTTGTTATTTTATTAGTCGCGCTATTTTTTTGGCTGTGAAGTCCCTTAATTCTTTCTTTTTCTTTTCTGTAGCTTCCTCCTCTGGTTTCCTTCGAATCTGATCTTTCTCAATCCAAGTCTTTCCTAATAACAGTGGGAATGGGGCATTGTACTCAACAATTCTAATAACTTCGAAGTCTTCTTCTGTTGATGTTTCATGAATAATCATATGTATGTTAGTAAGTATTCCACATAGGGTTATCATCTTTCCTTTAAAAAATCCTATCCTTCACCCAATACTTTCTAGCATAATATTCATGTGTGTTTCTTCATCCAATACACAGTCTATGTCAAAGTCTTCTATCCTTATAACTATGCAATGTTTTTCTTTCAGGATCTCTGGTAAAGTGATGTCTTTGTGATCATCCATTACTTCTTTTATGAGCTTTCTCTAATTCTTTATCTTTATGGTTTTCTAACATATCCTTAGTAACTTGACCTTATTTATAGTTTTCTTGTCTCATGTTCATCTTTTCAACTTTAGCAATCTTTCTTGGAAAATTCTCAACCTCATGACCAATAGCTTTACAACAAAGACAAATAGGACCTATACCGGGGCATTCTTTAGCAAGATGTCTCGAACTTATGTAATTATAACATAGTGTCAATCCTCTCTTTCTTTTAAACTTTCCCCAACCTCTCCTATACTGCGCACTAGGATCACAGTGCTAGACCTGCAATCTGCAAAAATTCTTTCTAGGTTCCTGCATCCACTTATTAGTCCAAAAATTCTT
>JASDQU010103793.1:382811-393971 GCA_032191745.1 Picea mariana | reverse complement strand
AACAATATGATAAAGGAGTTCACCCCCAACTGGGCTACATCTCCTTGAGCCTCCATCAATGGACTAGGCTCTCTGGGATTAGTTTGTCAAATATTTTTTTACAATATGCTGCTCAACTCCAATGGATTTACTGACTATACCATTGGGTTCAGAATACATAAAAACCCCAAAAATGACTAATAGAACTCTGAAAACAGATCATGGCTCATCCTGGCATGACCTCTTCTACATGTGGCCTTGAGCTTCCCTGAGCTTCCTTGTGGAAAAAATACCTGTAAAAGTCCTCAAATTCCTCTAAAACCTATTCCAATGTGTTCAGATCATAACAATTAGCCAAAAATGACTATTCAGTCACAGAAAATAGACTTGGGCTCATCTGAGCATGATCTCCATCAATGGGGGCTTCAAGCTCCCTAGAGCTCCCTGAAACTTCAATGGTGTAAAACATACAAATGAAGTCTTCAAATGCCTTTGANCATTTGGCCAAAAAATGAAGAAGTTAGGCTTCCTGCCATTTTCCTCCTTCAAGCTTGTTGTCTCTGGTTCGCCAAAATGCACCTCTGTGCGTCCAACCTAGCCTCTACGCTCATTTCCATGCTAAAACCTAGCACTAGGCACATAATCGAAAAACTATACAAACTGTAGGACGGTTAGGGAACCTAGCCCCTAACTACCAAATCGTTGGGTGCATGGTCCATGTGACCGCGCAAGAAAAGGGTTGAGTTTTAAAACCATTGGTGAAGCGCCAAGTGTCTAGGTGTGCGGGGATTTGAACACGCGTGTGCAGTGGTGTTCATATGGAACCCACATGTGATTGGGGGCCGGATCTTAGCCTCTACCCGGACCGCGCCCAACCATAATACAATGCAAATTCAAATAAATATAAAACCCTTTGTTTAACAAGGACCACCGTGTGGGCTAGTGGTAGCCCACACATTGCCAAAGCATTGAACCTTGGGGGGGAGGTCCGGGGCTCAATCCCCATGGAATCCATAAACTTTTAAACAAACAATAAAATACGGTGCCACATGGCAGCCCATGCCTGGGCCACGTGGCACCAAACCATTTGACAAAATATGCCACGTGTCCACCAATGATTCACCCAAACTGCCAACTCAGCATTGACACATCACCACTTGCCACATCAGTGGTCGTGCCTCTGCCATGTGTGAGTCAAACACCTTCCAATAAATGATTTCCACGTCATTATGTACGGATTGTACAGTCAACATCTTTTTTTTGCCTGTTTGGAAAATCAAACAGATCGCGATATCTCACTCATCCGATGTCCGTTTGACCCCGTTCGAAGTGCGTTGGGTTCATAATGATGAGGGCTATGCACCTATTCATTTTGAGGTGATTATGAACACTTTCATTTTTGGGCTAAATTTTGACCCTTGGTCCAGATTCTGATCAAGTAATCATGTTTATAAATTGTAAATCATGTTTTGTAGGCTAGTGAGCCAAGTATTGATAATTTGGTGGGATTATTTGTATATTAGGATGGAGAGCCTAAGTGTCAAAGGCCAGGAACTTGTTTTTGTATATGTAATATGCAAAACATTAATAAAGATTAAACATTGTTGCATGCAAACCAACCACGAAGAAAGAGTGGTGGGAGACTAAGCTTCCACAAGGTGGGTAGGGGAAAAGGGGCTAAAAGGTTGGGAAGAGAGGCTAAGTGTTGAGCCTAGGGGCTAAGCTTAGGGGCTTAAGTCCTTAGGAATAATAATTTATTATTATTCCAAGAGATGTGTGAAAGGTATGTCTTTATCCTAAGTTCCTGGAAGGGGGAACATGTGCAAGATGGAACACATGCTGATGGAGTGCATGAAGCCTTATGGGTGACATGTGTCAGCCCAGGAACATGAACTTTAACTGAATAATTGAGCTAATATGGGGGTTAGTTCTCCATTCTACCATCGTGGTCTTAACCAAGGGGTCTCTGCGTTTGAGTTCTGTAAGCCTCACGTAGCTATAAAAACTGAAGCCTATGATGTTTCCTTGAGAAACTGATACACCTCTATCCAAACTATTAATTCTATGTTCAACCTCTGCATGAATTTCTTGTCACGCATCCTGCAAATGGGTGTTACCTAAACCGTGTTGTGTTTTAGTGGACATTTGTCATTTCCTGTTTACACTCCTCGTTTTCCTATTGTTGTTGTCACCTATGAGTGGACCAAACATTGATGTTATTGTTGTTATATTGAACTTGCAGGAATTGAATTGGGAACTGGTGGAAGAACTGGGTTGTCAGGCCCGTGGTAGAAGAGACAGGTAGTCAGGCCTGTGAGAAACTCTCTCTAGGTGAGGGATTCTTCTATGGAAGTGGTTTTCTTCTAGAGAGAGTCCATCTACCATCGTGGTCTTAACCAAGGGGTCTCTGCGTTTGAGTTCTGTAAGCCTCACGTAGCTATAAAAACTGAAGCCTATGATGTTTCCTTGAGAAACTGATACACCTCTATCCAAACTATTAATTCTATGTTCAACCTCTGCATGAATTTCTTGTCACGCATCCTGCAAATGGGTGTTACCTAAACCGTGTTGTGTTTTAGTGGACATTTGTCATTTCCTGTTTACACTCCTCGTTTTCCTATTGTTGTTGTCACCTATGAGTGGACCAAACATTGATGTTATTGTTGTTATATTGAACTTGCAGGAATTGAATTGGGAACTGGTGGAAGAACTGGGTTGTCAGGCCCGTGGTAGAAGAGACAGGTAGTCAGGCCTGTGAGAAACTCTCTCTAGGTGAGGGATTCTTCTATGGAAGTGGTTTTCTTCTAGAGAGAGTCCAGCACCAGCTACGAAGCTCTGAGAATTCCTGATCCGGCCCGTTGCTGAGGCCCATAAAGGAGGTGAATAACTGATGGACTATGCTTGGGAAGGTGTATACTCCAGGGTGGAACAAGCATGTGGGGAATGAGAGTCCATGAGCAGTGGCTGTAAGAAGGCTTCTGGAGAGAATCCTTATGGGTGCTCTGTGTAGTTTTTCTGTAACCTCAGCCTAGTCTAGGATTCCCTTACCTTGGGTGGAGCTTAGTCCCAGCTCGGGGGTGACCCACTACTGAGAGTGATGAGAAATGTGGTCTAAGACTAGGAGGTTCATGGAAGGTATGCACATGGTTGGTGGAGTTACTACATTTTCAAAGATAAGTATATGCATGTGTTTAAATTCAATTAAAATTCATGTCTGTGATGCTTGCAATATTACGATGTATTCCATTGCAATGATATTGATGTTGATTCCATTAATTCTATATGTTAACAGTAATTATATGTTTACTCCATT
Organism: Picea mariana; assembly: GCA_032191745.1. Lineage (NCBI taxonomy): Eukaryota > Viridiplantae > Streptophyta > Pinopsida > Pinales > Pinaceae > Picea > Picea mariana. The sequence continues at coordinate 390,679 of JASDQU010103793.1, read as the reverse complement.
AATCCATTTAACCTCATTTAAGTGCATACTACATAAGTATGAGAATTTTTCCTCATAGTAGCGTTTCCTGACAAGTGGGTTGATGGTTGGGGACGTTACACTCTGCCTTACATATGATAAACCATATATCTTCTCTTTTCTCTTTTCATTTTTCCTTCTTCATATCTTCAACCTATAAAGATAAACTAGTCAATTGATTAAAAATATGGCTCATACCTGGACTGGATTCTCCTACAGGGGCTACTTCTAGTTTCATGGCAATCTCTAGAGCTTCAGTCTGCGAAGCAACCTTCTGTTGCATCGGAGGAACTCTAATGTGTGGTAGGAGGGAAACAATGAACCATTCCTTGTGTTGTTCATCTAGAATCTGGAAAATTAAATGGCCTGTCAGGGTCTTAAACCTCTGATCAAAATCCTACACAGGTTCAGTCACCTTCTCCTTGATTTCCTTCAACTCTGTAATGCACTATGACTCTGACTTAGGCTTCTTGAATTCTGCACTCAATGCAGTTTTAATATCACTCAGTGGTTTAGGCTGTACAGATCCTGTAACAAACTTCATATACCAACTCAGGGTGCGGTCCCTCAAGGTAGTACTAAACTGAGCTCTCTTAACAACTTCTTCGGTGAATTTCTTAATTCTCCATACAACTTCACATAAGAACCAGTGCTAGTTAGAATATTCAGAGCCATCTCCTCTAAAATTAGGTAGCCTCATTTCATATGCCATGGACTTTCCTTGGTTTCTTGATTGAGTATGTACTAAACTACTTGTAAAAGTACTCTGAGTGCTCAGATTTCTCTAGTTACTCTAGCTATTTAATGCTACTAAAACAACAAGAGGAGTAATAATACTTACTTTGACAATAGGCATAGTACCTAAAGTTTATGGTTCTCCTCAGGGAAGTTCTTCAGTGTCTACTTTCTTTTCCCTTGCAAACTTTGAATACTCTTCGTCTATTAGATCTAATTCTTCTCCACTATAGAATCCCTCGTCTCCTTAACTATGCTTAAATAGGTTCACAAGAGGAACCTCTCTAAATGATCTCCCATTGCACGTGTGTCCAGCCCATGTGTCACTATCGCTATCTAAATTCTTGAACATTAGCTTTAAAATCCCACTAATTACTGTATCTTCAAGATATTCTTCTCATGCAATAGCATCTTAATCTTTAACTTCAAGAAGTTTAGAAACTTTCCTCTAGGCCCCTTGAAGAAATACCTCTCTAATTGACTATATGATTCCACTCTGTTAATATAAAACTTAGTAATGTACCCTCCAATAGTGTTATCAAACTAGAGATCTACTGCTTTAGACATAGGTTTATCAACTCTCTTGACTTTCTTGATCAACACCGATGTCGAAAGCACTGGTGGTCTAGATCTGATTTCAAACTGAGTGTCTGCTAGTCTGGCTAACCACTCGTATAACTCCTTATGAACTCCTGTAATGAAAATTTTGTGCACATCTGTAAAGATGTACCTCCCCAACTAGTCTTTTGTACTAATGCTAGGGTTCTTGTTCTGAGCTATGGAGGATTCCCTTTCTTGTTCTTCTATCTAGTTCTGAATTTTTTTCTTCGATGGAAACCACCTTGACATTCCCTCAAGAATATCCCAGTCCCGCCAATGAAACCATTTGTTGGCACAGGGATAGACCCAGGGTTCAACTCAAATAGTGCACCAACAAACCCTAACTACTGGCCCTTTTGGAAACACCTACGAATCATATGAAGTCTCACCTGAAGTAGCAATAGGGGGTTGCAGGACACAGGTGTCTACAATCAGATTAAATGCAAAATTAGTCCAGAACAATAATGCAATGTAACCTAGAGGTTCTTTAAAAATCTTACTCTTAGCTTCGTGAAGTTAGATTATACCTTCTATATTTAATAGGGAAAACATCCATGCAATAACAGTATGACAGATAGAAAATAACACAACATCAACCACAAAGAACAACAAGATTTATGTGGTTCACCCTCTCCCTAGGGCCATGTCCACAAAATTGTGTTTCTTGATACATTAGATGAAAACATATAGTTCTATCGACGCACTTAGCTACATATCTCTCTCTCTTTATATTTATCTCCCCTCCCTGTGCACCCAGCTATAGGGTTGATATGCACCCAGCTGAAGATCTAGAATGCAAAATGATTTTACAACAAAATAGTTCTCTCCCTCAATATTGCTATCACCAACAATGACGACAACGACAATAATAGTCAACAATAACCAACGAACAACAATGACCAACGACCAACGACCAACCCTCTCAACTCTTCTAGACCTATTTATACATTTCATGAATCTTGGAAAACCTTAGACCAAATCCTAGGTGTTAGAACCCTAGATGCCAAAACCCTAGGTCTGCATAACCCACATTTTAAGGGCTTCGCCAACCTGTTCTTCCTTCTTTTCTGTGAGGTTATCCAAAGAGCCTATTAATATCTTCTTCTGCTTGCTTAGTTGTCCGTGATTTATCTTCTTTGATGCTTTATCTTCCTTGATATTCTCTTTCAATGACTTTATTTTCTTTACCTCGTTCCTTCTTTTTTGCTTCTTTACACACTTTGATCCTTCCTCGGTTTATGTGCCTTCCACGTGCTTCGTACTTTGTCTTTCTTCTTCCTTAATCTTTGCTTTCTTCCTTAATACATAACCAAGGGCCAACAATTGTTGTCATTTATAATTAAACAATACTACATTTATAATATTTTTATGCCATTGCATGGCAACCATAAATCATGATTAATTACACATAATCATAGGTTTAGAAAGGGGGGTGTTACAATTCCCCCCCCCTTCAAAGGAACACCATCCTCATTGTTCTTTCTCATTAAAAATTGTCATGCCTTCTTATTTCAATTGTATCAACAATGTTGTTCCTATTCTTGGTCTAGTCCCTTCCCACATTCTTGGCATTTAACACATGCCTACAACAATTTCAAACAACAAGCATGCTAATTCACAATTTCATGCATAAACATTTTATTGTTGTTCATATTTCAAGAGGAAGAATTTACATATAAACACAATACTTATCTATGCATTTCATGTATCCATGTCCACATGGCTGTCATATTTGCTCAGCTCAATGTTTTCCCTTAACATACCCATTGTTTGCATGATCCTAATCAACAAGTAACACAATTTCAAAGACTACATCGAGTCTTACTCATGAGCTATCGAATTCTCCCCTTACTTGCAGTCCCTCAACCTCCAGGTTCAGGCTCATGCATCCCATTCTCTACTATACAATCCCTCAGGTGATCCATATTTCATGGTAATGATTTCTCACACAAGAATAGTTTTAGAGACTTCACTAAGTCTTACAACTAAGGAATCCCTCATGCTTTCTCTGTTGAGGTGTCCCTCTAGCTTGCTCTACCAAAAGTGAACCTTCGGCCCATGTCACCACGACACATCATTCTATGGGAATCATGGATTATCATAGGATTCTCATGTCACTATAGTAGCCATTTTCCATGCTTTCCATCTTTTACAGCCATCATCTGCCCTCCTCAAATAGATATTTCATCTCACCTGTATCACATGTGTTGGGATACTTTGGTCTGCACATGGGTTGTAAGACCCAAGGTTCTAGTTAACTATGACCAACAAAAACCACAAGACACCCACCCTTTCAGCATCACCTACTTGTGTATATGAAGTCTCACTTGAGGTATCTATGTGGACTCCAGGAACCAAGCTTCTACAGGAGTAAGGGAAAGGGAGGTGTATATCTGCGTTATTGTTCCTTCTATTTGCTTACGTATGTGCACAATTATTACAGATATTATCCCAAGAATTCATCAATATTGCACCGTAATAAATCCATAAACTAAGTATAGTCTATGAAATATAACAACAACATTCATAAACACACATAAACAAGTAAAGAACAAAAGGTGCAAGATTATCTCTTAACTATGTCTTTATTCATCGTATCAACTAATTACATTCATTATTATTGCATAATCTCAACCTCTACAGATTCTACAAACTCTCTCTAGTCCACTAGATCTAGCTACTTTTTCATTCCACCCATTACATACTTATACCCAAAATCTAGGGCTCAAATCCCTATTCTTATCTATCCCAAAATAGCCCATTACAATGCATGGTATGGCCAACTTCAATTAACTAGTTGTTTTATTTCTTCTACTTTTCGCTCTTTATACAATTTTTTAGTTGTTCTTCTATTTATGGAAAGGCACATTGTCTTCCTTTGTTCTTCCTTCTCTCACTTACTTTCTTTATCCTTTTTTCTATGCGCTATATTCATCCTGCAAACTCTCCTTCCTTCTACACCCTTTCTTCTATGCACTTTCTTTTGTGCACTTTCTCTTGCACACTTTCCTTATCCTTAGGTTCTTTCTCCCACAATTGCATCCAAAACTGCCTGTCCAACAGGCCCCCAACACTCACCTATGGCTCATCCCGAGCCACTTAGGCATATTTCCTTTTCTTCCACTTTGCAATGAAGTGTTGCATGACAACCTTTGTAGCCTCTACCTCTGTGAAAATTGTGGCATCTTGTGTCAATATCTCTTCGATGGAATGCACGCTCAAGTCTTGGAGTTTGTTCTCTTTTTGGACTGCGTCTTGTTCGACCTTCCCCTATTATTGGCCAAGTTGCCAATAATCCTGACTACTTCCTCTTGCCTGGGTCCAAGTCTCTGCTACAGGACCTTCTGCTGGTCCCTGAGTCTCTCCACCTTGACGGATGCATGCCATTGCACCAAAATGGTCATTGTTCACTCAACTGGTGGCAATGTGGTTGCCTCCTCTCTTGCCTCATTGGCATGTTCTGTCACTTCTCATATTTTGGCCTCTACATCCTTCATATCTGGGTCACCCATGAGCTCTTCCCATACTTTGGCATTTTCTTTTCAAAATTTGGTGCATTATGTTTCAAATTGCTTAATCCTGACAATTGTTATTGTTGTCATCCTGAGTCTACCTTCGTGCACCTCAGGTGGTGTACCAGGCATGTTCTATAGTTGCAGATCCTGGATATTCTCTCTGAATCACTTCATGACTTCAAAAAATTTCAACAACTATTCCTCCATAGTGGCCTCTATGACCAGAGAAACTTCTGGTACTTGTCTATATAAATTTTGGACAATGACCTATTGGACAATTGGTTTGTACAGTTGGTTTTCATTGATGTCAACCCTTGGAGAGTGATATTCGATATTGATTTCAACCCTTGGATATTTTCATATATGTTGGACAATTGATTGACATTTGTATGATTGTGATTGATGATGAGCTTTTTGGGTACATTTGATGTAGTCTACATGTAGCCCCATAAGTGTGGTTATGGGAACCATATTTTATTGAGGAATAACGAAATGAAGGATAGTGAAATTGTAGATAATACTATAATATATGTATATTACTTTTCATTCCATTTCCGATGATAGGTGGTATGCCACGTGGATCCTCACGGTTGAGGAGTTATGGCCTTGTGAATATGGAAGCCCCAAAGAATGGTTAAGACGCCTCTAGTTAGTTACAAGTCAATGAATGAAAGGGTAAAGTGGTTGTAAAAAGAAAATTCAAGAAGCCCTAAAGTTAAGGAAAGTGGTCCCAAAGTTAAGGAAAGAGGTTACTTAGAAAAAGTATAAATACACCTCCAGAAGTCTCTCATAAGTACATTACATATACACACAGGTTCATTGAATATATATCTAATTGATCAAATGATTCTTATCTGAGGTAACCAAATATATCTTAGGAATTTTTCAGAGGGAATATGAAGTAAAGAATGTTAAAATTCCAAGGGAGGATGCAGTATTGTGAGGATGTGTTCTAAGGTATGTTATTTACAAATCAATTTACCATTTTCACTATAAATTTTCTTCTCAAATATTAATATAGTGAAACTTGAAGGATATTTATAAGACATATCAAGGTACATGTGGTAGAAATTTCATCTTCTGGTTCATTGTAGTTTGGGGGATACACTCTGTGGAAGATAGGGTTTTTGGCTAGTCCTGGATCTAGTCTCAAACAATTGTTCCGGGTAAAACAATCATAAATTCTTTAGAGAAGATGAAAATTCAGTGAGATAAAATTAATTTGATAGGCTACAGTCCGTAGTATGTTGGGTGTGATTTTCAAATCCATATATTAAATATTTCGCGCATGGAATTCTCTACAAGGTCTCTCTCTAGAAAAAGATAGAATTTAACAAGGTCTACCATTTATGCTATCACTGTTGGAAATTGTTTCACAGGTAGCGCATGCTTGTCATTGATGGCAAGTACAACAATGAAGATGGCATGAGTACAGGAAGACTGAATGATCGAAGGCAATGCAACATTGACAAAATGATCAAAGGCTCGAGAAGCATTTCTGATCATTGGATCCCATCCAAAATTCCCGACAACATGAGGTCTGTCAGATCTGAATAAAGACAAGAAGAGGGCGCTGAAGAGGAGAATAGATCTCAGGTGTCAGATCTGAGCACAGGGTCCAACCACTGTTGGATCGAGGAAAACCTGCACGATCTTTAAAAGTGCAAGGAGTAGAGGGCTCACAAATCCCGGAAGTAGGAGGACCGTCCATCTCAAGGGGTTATGTGGACCGTTGATCCGACTTCCTATTGGAGTTTCAAGGATTGCGTGTTGGAAATTTCAAAGAAACAATGCAACAGGAATCCCAATTTCTCGATATGAAAAATCCCAGCGTAATCTGAGCCGTCAAATCAAGATCACATCTGAACCGTCGACTTGACTCACGTCAGCAGACCACGTCGGCTAGGAACACGTGTCACAACCAGGTAATGACAAGTGTCAGACTAATTCAACATATTAGGCACATGTAAGTCACGAATTAGAGTGACACGTGGCAGTATTAAACATGTGTCAATCCACATGTGATGTCAGTAGATGGACACCTTGTCGGAGTTTCGAGGATCGAGTATTGAAGTTCTCAAAGAACATTAACATCAGGAATCCCGATATCGTGATATGCGAAATGACGATGTAACCTGAGCCGTCAGATCAAGATTGTATCTGGACTGTTGATTCTAGTCAATGGAGAGGCATCGGGGATCGAGAGTTGGACATGACAAAGATTATTGACATCAGGAACCTCGATTTCACGATATGCGAATTCGCGATTTAATCGCAGCTGTTAAGTTAAGAAGTGACCTAGACCATTGATCTGATTTCTTTATGGAGTATTAGGGATCGAAACTTTGAAGTGACAAAAACACTGGACATCAAGGATGTCGAAATCGCGATATGCGATATGGCGATTCAATCACAACCGTTAAATCAAGCTAGGATCTGGACCATAGATGTAACTCCATATCGGAGTTTCGGGGATCGCGACTTGGAGAGGCAAGAACACAATGCAACAAGAATGCCAAAATGCCGAAACCCGATTTAAAGGCAAGATTAATAAAGCTCATCTAATGACGTAGATTAACCTGAAGGATATCTGAGGGCTACTGTTGTACGACACAATGAAACTGCTAGAAACCATTGATGGTTTCTACCAGAGGATGCAAAGACACTTCAGGATGATTGACAGAGGAGGTGAAGAGTCTCTGAGAGGAATGAAGATGTTTGTGGAGACAATTGACAGCTGATGAGCATTGAGGGTTGTAACTGAAAAAGAGAAGGTGAGTTTGACTGTCACAGAGAAGACGAAGAGTCTCAAATTGCTAGAGAGGTTGAGGAATATCAGTATAACATACAGTGATGCTGGACACGCGGGGTGAACCACCAAAGAAGCTGAAGAGTCACGATGATGATCAGACAGAGCACTCGAGAGGTGGAGGATAATGGCATGGAGTCAGAATGCAGAGGCATTGCAAACATTGCATGCACAAGGTGCACATAAGCTTA
>JASDQU010103793.1:340462-356816 GCA_032191745.1 Picea mariana | reverse complement strand
TACTCCCTTCCCACCCATCCTTTTTTTTTTTTCATAGACAAATGAATGCTATGATACAGAGGAGGAAACGCGTGTCATAAGTAAGAAAAACTAGTTCCAGAAGTGCAACATACCTATGCTCAATGTAAGGAGATGCATGTGGTAGATGGGTAGTCAACGAAATGTTCCCTCCTAGGTATAGGATGTCAAATTGTGAAGGATATAAACGAGGATCTACTTGGCTGAGGATGCAAGAACTGCTGAGGCAAACAGTTTATAACGAAAAGAGAGAAATAGGCTCAATAATGCAAGAAAGGGCATGAGATGCAATCACAACTTAACGCCAAACATTGTCCTTTTTCATGACATTTAGTCTACTTGGTGTAAAAAAGGGATAAACTTGTGCCAAAAAGACATCCTTTCAAATCCAATTTACGAGTGTGAAAGAGACAAGTTCACTCGGCCATCTTTTCTCTTTTTAAGAACGAGTTAGAAAAGAGATTAACTAAGACTCGTGACCTTTCAAGTCCAACTTAATAAGTGTGAAAGGGACAAATCACTTGCCAATATTTTCTCTTTTTGAATGAGTCGGAAAAGAGCTTAACTCGGACTCAGTGAGAGGTTGCTAGGTGACATGTCATGGGGGAGGCCAAGGCTCCCATGCTAGACTTCTATGGAATGTTAGTATCTTACGAATAGATGACATAATCTTGGGAAAACCCAAAGATATCCAAGTTGAGGAGGATAAAGTGCTAGCAAAGTTTATTGTCTCTGTGATATATCAAATAATGTCTCTTACCAGAAAAGACATAGGCGGTGGCATTGGATACCCCGCTAGATCATACCTCTCTCATGTTCATAAGGAGTGTTGTCTATAATGTTGGTGACATGGTTAAAGGATGCATATCCCTCCACACGGGGAGTAGGATTGACCAAAGATTGCACTGGTATGACTATTTCTTCAACTATAGGTTGAAGAGGATGCAGGATAACAGGGATAGGGGACACATCACCCTCGACCACGAGGGTATGGTCAGGAGAGGATTTCAGTGGCATTGTTGCCGTGTCAATCAAAGGAGGAACATGGTGTGGGGAAACCACAGACGCCTCAGAATCCAAAGGGCCCTTAGGCGAGCCTCACGCTTCTGGTATCCTAGCCGTAGATGGACATAAATGAGTAAGGTGATATCCTTCGCAAGTCCTGCAAAGGAATTTAGGCTTACGTCTGAGGCGTCTAGGATTCTTGATGCCCCCAACATCATTTCCAATGGCTAGTGACATGCTCTCAACGTGACTGGGAGAGGTAATAGAGCCATCTCCTACATGATGTACAAAGGTTGGATATGTGACATTGATATGACTCGTGGTGACTAGAGTGATGCCCCCAGCATGGCTAGTAGTGGCTGGGTGTAGGTTGTCAACATGACTTGCTGAGGTTGTTGACCCATCTCCAACATGACTGGCAGAGGTTGGTGATGTAGCTCCAGTATGACTAGCAGTGACTGGGCTAGTGATGAGCTATGGCATTTGATACCAAGGTCCAGGGAAAGATTGACTTTGAAACATTGCAGGCCAGGAAGGATCCTAGTTTACCCCCTGTCCCTGTCCGGAAAGGTAGTATCCTCTAACTAACTGATTCGAAGAGGTGTGTACGGGAATCATCACTGAAGTCTCTGAAGAGACAAGAGTATGATAAGGACTATTCATGTGAGGATATATGTTTCCCCCTTGTGAAGGGTTTCCATGAAGAGGGTATCCCAAACCATAAAACTGATGCTCCTCGTATGAAAGACCCAGGGATATATGTGGACCCGCCATGGGAAAATGTGTTCGAAGGAGAAGGTATGGTAGACGAAGGATACATGGATGGGGTTTAATAAGTAAAATAAACACTCGTTTGAGTACTGGCTCTTGACAGAGCATAACTAGGACTAGATTCATAAGAGGGGAGGTTCCAACCTCCCAAAGTGAGAGTTGGTTGAGGGACATGACTCATACCAAATGAAGATGTAGGCCTCAGGGCCATGGTGCCCCCAGATCCAATGCTAGGATTCATATAAGTGGACCAAGGAGAGGATTGAAAAGGTGAAGGCATATCAATAAGAAAATGACTAGAGACCTAAGGCGTGGACTAAGCATCATAGTTTTTCATACCATTATGAAAAAAAAAAAGGATTTGTCCCCATGAAATGAGTGGACATCATGGGGTGGGTAGCGGTAAATGAGGGAGTCAAAGGAACTCCACTATCCATGATAATGAAAACTCAGTAGAGACTCCTAATGCCAACTAGTAGTCAAAGAGCACATCAAAATTCAAACGGCCAAAATGCACACAAATGGGATAGAGTGGTTGAAAGTGGCCTCCCTCCCTAAAGAAGGTATGTCTCACCCAAGAGGGGCCTGAGACTCCCTGCTAAAGATAGGTGGTAGGAAAATCATTTATAAGGCCCCTCGTGGGCTTAACAACCATTCGGTCAGATCCCCCCGGAGAGGTAATCCTCCATAAGGGCTTTGTGTTGTCCAACCCTTATCTGACCCAGGGTACATGTAGAATAACCCCTGCAAGTAACCCATGTGGCACCTAAATCAAGAAACTAAGCAACCAATGTATAAAAAATTCTTAGGTGAGCATTCGTAAGTCAGTTCCACTGTATGGGCAGGGTAGAAAAGCTCAAAACCTTGAAAGTACCACCTTTCACGGAGGTAAATGCACTAGCAATATCCCCAAATATGAATAGATCCTCATAAATATCTCTGATGCTAAGAAGGTATAGAGGGGATATCCCTTCAACCAACCTCGCACAACCTCGTGATTAACTCCAGTGTGAGTGAACCCTCCCGATATTACCAATTATACAATTCATTTCTCCACTCCCTTTGTCAAACACATATGTTGATTTAATTGCCTTGGAGAAGTTTACTCAAAAAATCCTATTCCAAGGCGCTAAATCCTAAGCTAGTTTGTGCAACCTAGAAAATAAAATTGTGACTAATCAATTTTAAATTATAGTGTTAATTTTAGTGGTCGTGATTACTCAAAAAGCTATGGTAGTGAAACTCATGATGTTATGACTCAGCAAGAAAAGTAAATATGAATATAATGCAAATCCTTAACTTCAATTTTCAATGAATGATATGCTTCTAAAAACAAATGCAATTTTCAATTTCAACTCTGCAATTCTGAAGTAAAAATGAAATATTTCATTACATGCACTAAGATAATGACAAGGAATCAAAAGACCAAAATCCAAAGAAATGCAAAATGCCTAATATTTTTATATTTTCAATATGATAAAAATGAAAATGCATGGATTGAAAAGAAACTTGATATATAAACTCTATTTTGTATAGAAAGAGATAAATCAAGAAGAATACCAAGCAACAAGACACCCATCCCAATGTATAAGGACAATCAAAATGAAAAGGTGATGAGAAAGACTCTGCCCAAAAATTCAACCAAAGACAGGTTTCCTGTCATCCCACAAGCACTTAACAGACACTACAGAGACCGAAGAAGACTCAACAGACATCAAATCCCACCTAGCAACCACCCGACCAAGCATACAAGAAAATAAGGTTGATGTACATGATTGTTCAAGGAAACAAAGCCTATGTATGCATCTTGCATAGGGACAACCCGCGTATATATGTGACTGTTAAGCCAAAAACTGCATATATGTTTCAAAAACAAGGCCAGGCAAGGGAGAAGGCTAAAAAATAAAAGCTAGAGTGAATAGAGGCTATCAAACAATGATATGACAAGAAAAACAACAGAAACGAGAGAAATCTAAGGACAAAAGTACTCCAAACCCTAAGAAAGAAGATTCAATCCCCAGTATGGTTGTCAATTCTGTTACTAGGAAAATCTCTCTATGGCTAGGGTAAACCACAACCGACGGAAATGACTGTAGAAATAAACTCTCTTCTCAAGTATGCTATGTAAACAAATATGCTAGAAAGACAAGATAAAATGCCTACCTCGTCCAGACGTTCGATGAAGTCCACCATTGAGCACTTGACCCAAAGAAATATACCTGCAACTAGTCTTCAACAACCAAGAAAAACAAGCTTATGGTGATAACAAATGATGTTAGCATATTCAATAGCATAATCCATTAATAAACATGACAAATATACCAATGGAATAATAATTCAAATATTTGCAAGATATCAATTGGACAGGAAAATAGTATTTCTATTAATATATGATCAAGAGAAGTGAAAATGTTCCAGACTTCTGTGTCGGAACGGTTCGGAATCGAGAAACTAAGTTCATTCTAGTTGGGCCTCCACCACTTCAATCCTCCACCAAAAGAAATATCATAACAGAGAAAGAATGAGGTTCTCAATCAACAAGGGAAGAGATTGTGGGTTGAACACTATGTTCAGACTTAAAGGACAAAGGGATGTAGACTCAATATGAAGTATATAATTTCTCCAGAGTAACTTTTCTCTCAAAGTTGAATTCTTTCTCTCTCTTTTCCATAGCTCAAAATTGGCCCATTTATAGCCTTCAAATGGAACTGAAGGGCCGATTCAGAATGTTTCCAGTATATGGAAGGCCAAGGATCATAGATCTCCTATCGTGACATGGAAACCCGACATTAATTTTCATTTTTTGACACAAATCCCGATGTACACAGGCTGTAGTGGCGGAGCCTGTGTATACGCATGTTGTATAGTATCCAAAATGCATACATGTGGAAAATATGTGTTTTAGCTCTAGGATTTATAAACAAGGATGACAAATCTGCATGGGGAAATGGAAAAAGGCATTATGTGCAAGATTGCATAGGGTGAGGCAAATCTTACTATAACATCATCTTAGAGAACAATCTTGGTGGTGGAAAGGAATTTGGAAGGTAAAATGTCCCCTAAAAGCTCGTATTTTCATGTGGTGTATTCTAGTTAAAAAAGTCCCAACATGGGATCTGATGAAGAAATGACAGTTGGAGGGCCCCGGTTGGTGTGCTTTATGCAAATCCAATGAATAATTTGTTCATCACCTCTTTATCCAATGCCATTTTGTTCATCTCATCTTCGAGGAATGTAAATCAGGATTGGGATAGGTGTGTACTTGGCGGGATATTTTGGTGGAGGAGGCATGGAAAACTTGGTTTTAAACTATTTCTAATCGCAATATCAAGGCTCTCCCTCTGATTTTCTATTGGGGAGTATGGTTGGCCTGAAATCATTTGATCTTTAAGGAGAAGTCTACAGTTACAAAAATGATAGTATCCCATGGAATCAATATACTCTCTCACTTCTCTTGGGAAAAATATGTTAGTCCATCCCGAACTCTACAGTACAAGTGGAATTTGTAGATTACACTAAGCCATGGACCTATTTCGAGGGGGCCTCAGAACAAAACAATTTTTTTTGTGGGGGGGGAGCCACCCTCTTCTTAAAGGAAAATTATTTTTATCATATGCCAGTGGGGCTGGGCCTAGGATCGAACAAATTTGCATAGCTCATGTCTTTGAAGCTATTATTATACTTTGCAAGGGGAAAATGAATCAAGTCAAATCATCTTTTTGGTGACTCTTTAAATGTTATTAATTGAGTTAGAAAATCTAAAAAATGTCATAATATTTTGTTGCTTCCTTTGCTTGAGGAAATATTCAGATATTTAATCTCTTTTGACTATTGTTGTATTCGACATGTCTACAGGGATAACAGTAACGAAGAATATTCACTCTCTAAAGCAGGTCTTCAGTTGGCCCTGGGAAATGGAGGATTACAGAGAATCGATATAGGGAGAATCATGAGTATTTCCACCACCCATTCATATATGATCCTATTACTAATGCATCAACAAAACACACTTGAAATCCTACAGTCTTCTTATTTGACACATTTTTTGTTGAATATATTTTGTCCATTATATCTGCAAGGTGTACTAACACTCATATTTTACAATAAAATTTCCATAATGTATATAGCTTTGATGTCAGACTCAGACATTTTGTACACTCCCTTAAAATACATTTTTTGTAACTTTTTACAKGTCATATAGGTTCATAATTATGAACAACAAAATACATCTGTAATGTATTTTTACAAATGTATTTTTCTTTTCGAGGAAAAAAATAAAAATAAAATTATCTATCTATCTATCTATCTATCTATCTATCTATCTATCTATCTATCTGTATATATATATATATATATATATATATATATATATATATATATATATATATATATCTCACATAATTTGCAACATAATCACTAATTTCAAACTGAAGTTATGGGAATTTACTGGATATTTTCTAAAATCATTTTTGATGAATTGAGATGCTCTGAAGGAAAAGGAAAAGGTATCAATTGCTTAAATTACTAATAAACAAAAAAATTTAATAAAGAAGAAAGAGATCAATGAGTGGTTTGTGATATTTTTTGACAGGATAATCATGGTGATAATTGAATTTAAAAACAATGGTGACCAATCCTTTAATGTATATCATTACCATGTCCAATAATTTGCAATCAAAACATGTACCTAATGATTAAGAGCATTCATTTTCTTCTAAGAGGTCACAAGTTCAAATCCACAGGGGGGTAGGGTATGTATACCTCTGTATACTTTACCAGTCAAATCGTTGGGTGGAGGGGTCCCTTATCACAAAAACAAGGGGGTCTCATACACCAAGTTGGTGTGGTCGTGACCTTAAAATTGGATTATTATTATTATTATTATTATTATTAAAATGAGAATGAATTTAAAATCAAAATAGTTTCAATGTAATCAATGCTTTAAAAAGGGACAAAATTCAACTCATCTGAAAAAGGTTGAGTAATCAACTTCACATGGTATGCACGTATATGTCATTAGAGTGGTTAAGATCTAAATTTACATTCACAATGCATGCATCCAACTCTAAATTTGCATTCACTATGCATGCATCCAACTCTAATTTGCATTCAGTATGGTGCATCCAACTCCACGGGTTTCATGGTACCCGATATTAAATCAGTCGTCCAGATTGTTAAAGATATCACAACCCATGGGAGAGGGAGAAGGAAACTATGGAACTTTGATCATGGATGGTCTACCAGGAAGTAGTATGCACAATCATCTATGTGAATTATAGAGAGATATAGAGATAGTTTGGATGAGGTATATACACAGGAGAGGATTCCTAAAATATATTAGGAGATTAGAAATGTGGAGATGGAAAAAAGAGGCTCGAAGATAAATGAGACATCAAACGAGATTGAATAATCAGAGATAATAAAAATTGCATAGTGGAATGGTGATAACTGTAAATTTTGTTACCAGATCGTTAAAAAAAATATGTTACAAGATCATTAATTTTATCTTTTTTTAACAAGAATGGTTGAAAGTTTATATTAAAAAAATTATGTGCTAATGCACTTTACATAGAGGAAAAAAATATGGCATCTCATTAAAATGTGACCAGAGAGCTCTCTAAGTAGTATGTTGTGTTCTATTCTTGAGCTTGAAATTGCTCCCTAAAGAACTGCTAATATGCCATGTGAAGATGGCTACATATGAACAAAAAATGAACAGAAATTTACTAATCATTGATATGACATGTTAGAAATTGTTGGTTTCTTCTGCATTTTCCTGAAAAGTTGCGTGAATTGATACTGGAGGTTGAATTCTACCTTATGGGTTGTGCATTGTTGGTGTCAGGGCTAGGTATGGAGGGGCCTGGTTCTATTCATTTGTGGCTTCTGAATGGAAATTTGATGGAAGCCTTGATTCAACTGACTTGATTGAGACTGCAGGATGCTGAGGATGGTAGAGGGGATTTCCCAATTACTGCTTGAACAGACTGATATGCTTGGTGTTTCTATTAACCCCACGCAGAAAAATCGTGAGCTCTTGATTATGCTTGTGTTCTTGAGTCTACATCTAGTTCTGGAGAGATACATTGTGACGTCGAAACTCCTGATTCTCCACTTGTAGTTATTGGAGTTGTGTTCCCATAATTTCCCTCAAGGTTCTGATAGCAGCTCTCAGATCTTGATTTTGGTCTCGTAGCTCCTTTATGGCACAGGAGGGGTAGAAACATGGAGATCTGGATATTCTCCATGTGTTGAAAATGGGACGAAGATACTCAGAGGCCTTTAATTATATTCTAGAGTGAAAATACATCTTTGGAGGATGCAAATGATGCCAAATCCACATATGAGCTAATGATTTATTGCTTGCACACGGGAGACGACATGAGAAATTAATTTCCAATGGACTAGAATACCCATCTATAGAGGAAAAATCTTTCGATGACACCATGGAAGAAATGGAAGACATTAGGGAGAGTTGAAATACTGTGCAACATACATGTAGAAGAGAAAGGTTGATGTGGTGAGGCATGTGGGAAAAAAGGGGAGGGACAATCAAAGTGCCATGAAGCCAAAGGAAGATCTACGCATCAACAAGCATGGAGTACCAATTTTCCAAGAGACATGAGTGTTGGGGATTGAAAAGGAGAGGCAGGGTGGTGGAGAGAAGGAGTTGAGATGGAAGGGAAAGTCTAAGGATGACAGAGCTGCTACAAAAATTGGGACCCAGGTGAATTTGGGGAAATCACCACTTTTGGTAGTTCTTAAGGAAGCCACACATGGGACTCAATTTGATTAATGGAAAGAAGGCTATGTTCCTTGTTTTTAGTTTCTTTTTCTTATTGATCGGCTACTTAATTTTGGGAGTGGATAATATGGAAGAATTGGATCTTACTGAATTGAGATTTGAGGGCCCTTATCCGAGATTGAAGACCAAAAAGAGCTTGATTTGTGGATTTGCTAGAGCCAAGAAGTTATATAATGATTATTTCAAATATCCAAGGACAATTAACTCATGAATATTTTAGGATCATCTAATTCGAAACCCCATATAAACTACTTGGATTTCTACTTTATTATTGATGGTATTCCCCAGCCCCCAAGAGTATTCCAAAATCTTTTGTCCATCAAAATCTATGACTTCCCTCGCACCTGTCACCCCTAAGATCATTAAAAAATTTGTTACAAGTGTCAAGATCATTAAAAAAAAATATTATGAAAAAATAATTGCATTTCACATGTATTTATTGCACTTACATGAATTTAATGACCTCAATGAATAGATGTCATAGTTATCTAAGACTAAAACTCCAAACTTAGGTTATCTATGTTTCAAAAAAAAAATCATTGTGTTTGTGTTAGGTAATTAAAACTTGAAACTTAGTCATAAACTGATATTGAAAATAGCATTCCCTCAGAGCTTCACCAAAAGACATCGAATTGGAGAGCCAATCAGATGTGTGATAAAAGTAATTTAAATATTATGAAAACATAATTATTTTGTTAAGCATATGTACAACATTGAACACCAAGAAAAATATTTGTAGTCAAAGGAAAACTAATGGATAGTCAATGATGAATCGAATGCTATAGTCCTAGCCTTCTGCGGGGACTAATAATAATAATAAATACTTACTTACACACACACATATATAGTCGTAGGCTAAACATTCTACGTTTTCGCTATTTTTTGGGCATATTTTCCATGGACATTTGCCCAAAATCTGGCGATAAATTGTTGGATTTGCATATTTGAAAGGTTAATTATGTATAATCCAAGTTCCCCAGAAGTTTCCAACACGCTAAATTCATTTCTACATTCAGAAATGCAATTTAAACAACATAAAATTGTAATTTCAGGCACATTTATGTCGTCAGATTCTGGCGAGGGAAAAAATGTAGAACAATTAGACAATGCCTATATATATATATATATATATATATATATATATATATATCTCACAACATTTAAAATATTAATTCCTTCATTAAATGTTCAGAGGCACTTTCTAGAGATGTGTAATTCTTTCTGTGCTAAACATGGAGTTGACACGTAGCATTTTAAAAATATTAATAATAAAAAACAATGTCGGTCATAAATAAAATATTTCAACATTATATATGATGATGATGGTGGTAGTTAGGGTCATATATATATATAAACTAATTGAAAGTAAAATAATAATAATAAATTATTTCCCCAAAAGGAGCTTNTGGGGAAATAATTTATTATTTCCCCAAAAGGAGCTTTCTACAACCCAATATGAGAGAGATGTGTAATTCCTTTTGTGCTCAACATGAGTTGACATGTGGAATTTAAAAAAATTATTAATAACAAAATAAAATTCAATGCTTGCCATACGTATATTATTTCAATATCCACCTTAAATGAAATTATTTTAAGGGAGAGAAAGTATGAGAGAGATGTGTAATTTCTTTAATGTTTAATATGGATAATAGAAAAAAATATAATTCAATGTGGAATATGTGTCATAAATAAAATATTTCAATCTCATAAACCAATTTGGTGTCTCACTTGGCTAAGCCAGACAAGTCTACGAAGGTATACATACCCTACCCCCCTCTGAATTTGAACTTGTGACCTTTAAGGAGGAAACACATGTTCTTAACCATTGGGCTTGTTAGCACTCTGTAAATTTTGTCCGACTGATAGACAAACGACAGAGGTAACTATTTCAACCAACTTTAGGTTAGATTCTGACCTTTCCAACTAGAGAGGACTCTCTCAGACATACAACTATTTGGGATATTCAAAATATTTAGCGATACATGTACAGAGGTCAGATTCTACCATGGTGTAAAATTTAAAGGTGGTAGGACAAAATAGAAGAGCAGGGCCATTGGCAAATGGGGCCTGTTCCTGAAAAAATATGAAGAGTTATAAGCTATGTATTTACAGTGGGAGCAGAGGAAAAATAGGTATGGTGTTAAGCCAAATAAGTAATATGAGATGGAAAAGGAGATGAAAGGAAAGAATACTATCAGCAAGAGGTGTCTAATAGAGGGTGAATCTCTTGGTGAAGCATTAGAAGAGGAAATATGAGGGTTGGATACTGCAAATAGAGCACCGATCATAAGGGAAGTCTGAAACGGTAACCAAAAATAAATAACAAGTATAATCAATGTGAGAAGGAGCACTACAAAAAATGAATTCCTTCCATTACTTAAAGATTATAACTAGCAACAAAACACATTCATGAATATGAAGAACATGAAAACACATTGAACATCAACACTGTGATGAATCTTGACTATCTTAGAAAAACCTTATCTTCTTATATTAAAATTTCATAAGAAACTACAAAGTTCTCTTGCTATGAGGGGAGGCCCCTCTCTGGTAACTTAAACCATTCATTTATCCTTTTGATAGTATATATAGATACATTAAATAGGGAATTAAAAACAGATCATCCTCCCCGAGATTCTAAAAATAGATAGTGTCCATGGAAGGAGTAACATACAACAACTGAGCTCCTATTTTCTAGGGAATGTTACAATAAAAAAACTGACATATTCAAGATTCTACCGTGAACACCACTTGTCTTCATCATCACAAAATTTCCTGGAAGATACTTAATTTAGCTTGTAATTTATTTCAGTTTTGTGATTTCTTCCTTTAAGGTGTCAAGCCAGATAGGTTGGCTTTCTCCAGTACCTTCAACCATTTCAGCTTTAATCTCCTTCTGTTGTTTGCTCCTTTATTCTTGACATATTTCACGTGGCACTTATCTTTGTACCCATTGATGATTAAATCCTTCATGATAGGCTTTAGTCTGATTCCTTCATCGGACCCTATTTTATCTGCAGGCTTTGTGTGAAATTTTGTTGCCAATATTCGTGCAACAAGATTTTCTTTCCTCTTCATCAATAATTTTTCCAGATTATTTGAACATCTTGATTTGTTGAAGGTTTTTGGACCTGTCTTCTCCATTTCCTTTGGTTTTCCAGGAAGCACATTCTTATCTCCTTTAGCTATACAAGAATTAGACGAATGATTTGATTCGTGGTTACCCTGTTCTAGAATAAAATGTTAATCGCCAACAATAGAGTAATGTTGGCGCAACTCCCCTTGCCACAACAGGTTTTGCACGACCTCCCGGTCTCAGGATCATTCCTTATATTCCCCTTGAGTTGAATTGACTCTTTGATTTCCTACAGAAATCTATAACACACACTGGTGTGAATCCACAGGTCCTTATGGGTTACGCCTGTGAAAACAAGCACTAAATGCCAACTCTCTCCCTCGTGATCATGGATATGACCATAGCCTTTACCCAAACGGGTATTTCAGCTTTCATGACTTCATGATTCCATATTTGAGCCCCCTTGACTCAACAATCCATGAAACCTGAAAAGGCCAATGGGGATTTGATTCCTTCCTTGACGTTTCTCTGATGTGACCTCTGACTATGAGCTGGGGCCCAGTATTTTCAGCAACTGAGATTTCACGTATTGGAATTTTTCTATGCAATGACTCCTTGTGCTGACCTCTGAAACCACAACAATCCCTTGCCATAGATCATCATCTCTCTGCTACTCGCGATCTAACGGTCCTAGTTCTTTCAGGACTTCACGAATCGAGAGTTCATGACTCTTAACTCCGATTCAGAACCCTCTCCACTTCCCAAATTTTGAAACGAAAAAATTCAATGACGTGAGATCAACGATCCTCGTTGATTCGAATCCAGTGACCACTATTCCTCCTGGTCTTATGAGTGATTAGAAACACTCGGTCTTAATATCTCCACTGGTCTACAAGATCCAACAGTCCACAACAAATCAATTCTTCTCCTTGAGGTGACTCCACCATCCATTCCATATTTTGATATTCCTCCGCTGAACGCTCTAGCGTCAACTCTTCTAAGCTTCCTTCCTGTTGAGTAACTTCGCCACTCACCTTCCCTTGAACTCTTCAAGGTTCTTTCCCTCCTGAACTTTCTGTCATAACCTCAGGGGTTTCCTTAGGGCTCTTGCATGCACTCCTTGCGGCATTCACAAATAACCTCTAATTATTTGATCCTTTGACTCTGTGCACTCCTTGCAACAACAGTCCCTCAACCTTCCTCCCCGGTTGATAAATTCTAAGACTTGAATTTGCCTGTGCATGCCTTGCATGACTTTATGCTATCTCTACACTTCTGCTGGTATGAGGACAACAGCATCTCTCCTAAGATTTCTAAGATAAAACTCAAAACTCCGTCGACGCACACCTTGCAGACGTTCACAACACTCTTTGTAGGATTTCTCAGGAAGAGAAACAATTGAAATTCATTCTTCTCTCCTCACAGATTTCATATATTCAACATGAATTCAAGAGCATTCATACACACACATCATTGAAATAAATTCATAACAGATAAACAAAACACTGTAAACATACCATTTAACAGATGTAAACAGTAAGCATAATAACACCATGAAATTGAGTCAAAGCATTCATATATTAACTCAAGTTTTCATGTGCATGGATTCTTCTCTGTGTTCTTGTTCTCTACATCTCTACAAATTACAAAATTCTGAATAATCCACAATTGGGAATGATACAATGATACAAACAAGGGTGTCTTTTATGAGTTCCCCCCCTACAACTCTAAGTTATCTAATCAGACTTAAAATATACCTACTTTACATTCAATACAAATAAATTCCTTCATATCCGACAGATGAGAGAAACACTCAAAATCTGTTTACAATATCCAAAATAAAAATGTAAATACGCTCCCCTAGCTATTACATTAATGTATCCTTATTTAAATTTAAAACATTTTCAAAATGTGTGTTGGTGCGTTTCCAGCTATCTTTGCATTCACGCTTGCTTTGTTGGCTATTTACGATGCTCCTACATCAAATTTCACCCATGTTTTGAATGACATTCATCATTGAGTGATAATCATGGGCTACTAACGAAATTCCTTGCATGGATAACGACTTATCACGTTCGACCATCGATTTCAAATGAAGAGCCTTCGAATCAGTTTTTTGCGGCGCTCACCCGACATCGCATGGACGGAAATTACTCAAACAAGTTTCCTGAGGTGATTTTACTGGCCGTCAACTTTCCCTTTCCATGTGCGACCCTTGGATTTGACATATTCAATGATATTTTGACATGTGACATCGGGGTTTGATTTAACAGTTTTACGCTCACCCGCTTTTCCCCCTGATATGCATCTAGTGGCACCACGTGACCTCAAAACAAAACTGTGGTATTCCTATCGGCTTTCTTTTTAAAGATTAACCTTCGCATTAGTTCTCAACCCGATATGCTCCATGACCGTCGATCTGTGTCGCCCACAATCTGTGACCTGCTGGGTCCCATCAACTTCACCTTCCACTAGATTTGGCCCCATCCACTAGATGTGGCCCCACCTACTAATCCATCACTCCTCTATATTGATTTAGCCTCCTACTAAGTCCTGAGACTTAGAGTCCAAAAATTTGTTACAGTGGTAACATGGGCTCCAACTGGGGATGCTATCCTCCCTGCGAGGTAGAAAAGAACAACAAACCTTGTGCCTTATCCATTTGAGCTTATCTCACAACAGGTGTGTGCCATACCTTGACCTATCACTGATGTCCATTGAAAAACTTCAATTTACATACTTCTCTCACTTAGAGGTTGAATGCTTTAGTTGGAAACCTAAACTTGAAAATGCTTGATCTACAAGCTTATTTGCACCTACCTACCCTAACTACTCAAATGTATTGCCTATCAAATGAAATCAAAATTCCAATGCATCCATGCTAGCATTTTATCCACTTCTTGTTTACTTCACACACTCTTTCTCCAAAGCATGTTCACTGATAACCCTTTCGAGAAGTTATATATGAATTTGAATCTTAGAATTTCAAAAACATTGGGACTGTTTATTTTTTCTAGCAAAATTTCAAATGGATCTTCCAACACATGCATAAGACGGAAACCATGCTTCACTTCTTCCACTGCATTCTAGATTTCATGTGATTTAATCCGTCGATTTCCATCAAGAGGTTGATAAATTTGTTGAGATTGCTGGAAGTAGCAACCTCTTGAATCAGAAGACAACACTGGATGAAAATAAACCTCTGGTGTAAAACAATCCATATCTAATACTGGTGTTGATTGGCCATCATATTCATCTATGAGCTTACAATACATCCTAAGACTTAACTTTTTATTGTTAGAATTTTCCATATAACATGCCAAAGTGTCATGAAAACCATGAAAAATCATTTCTTCCTGATGATCAAAAACAAAAAGACAAGCCTCTTTCATAAGTGTTTGTTGTTCTTTCTCTATTTCTTCTATTCTGAGAAAATTTTCAAATGAAATGGAAACAATAGGTTTGTCTACTCTTCCATGTACATCAACAAAAACATTCATACATCCTTGAGCATCTTCATATATGACAGCCATATTATGTGTATCAAGAATATCCTCTTGTTCATCAAACAATTATGGTTTGGTTTTATTAACCTTATTGAAATTTGCTCGAGGACTGTTATTTTGGCTTACAAATGAATGAAGGGGAATAAGTTCATGTTCATAACATTCTTGCAAATGTGGAAAGATAACAACGTGAACTATTTCACATTCCAGATTTCTCATGGATGCTTTCTCAAAACCATGATTTTCAAGTGAATCAAATAAAACAAATGCCTCTTTATTATCTTTCATTATTTTTGATGAAAAGTGGCATACATTGTTTTGTTGTTTTCCTGAAACTCTATGTCATTTGTTTTCTCACTTCTTGAAGTTTCCATATATGCAGTTTCAGAATCCTCATCTATGTCTATGCCACTTAGAATTTGACCAACCACATCATTTATAGGGGAAGAAAGACAACTTTGAAACACTTTGTCTTCCTGGAAATGTTGTTGTATATCTTCATCAAGTTCAGGACAAAGAGAATGACTTTTGAAAATTTTCCCTTGATCAAATTTCTCCATTTTCTCATGATTTGTTTTTAACTATTCAAAGGAAGAAAACCATAATGAGAGATATTTTTCATTTGCAAGTCTACTGCTCTCTTCAAATTTAACATCATACCTGGAGGGTTTATGATCTGAAACATTAATGACATTTTGTTTGAGCACTTTGAAAGAAGAAAAACATAATGGCAAGGTTCTTACTTTTGATTTAGAAATTTCTTCATTTCCTTCATTTCTGTCACATGGACATTTTTCCATTTCTTTGGATTGCTGAACGCACTCATTTTCAGATTCATCTTCGATCAATGGCTGTAATTTCTTGTCAATTTGTTCCAGTGAATCACATTCCTTTTCCTCAATGATGATCTTAGAATTTTCTTTCAACAATTTAAATTAAGAAAAGCATAGAGGTAAATCTTTCCTTCAGCTGGTTCAAAACTTTCTTCTTTGTAACTGTGATATGTAGGTTGAGGGATCTCACTACACTGCTGAAAAGGAACATTTTTAAGGAGAGAACATGCAGTCGACTGTTTTAAGAAGTCAATCTAATAATCATCATCATATTAATCATATATAGCCAAATAAACAACATCTGCGATGTCATCTAGCAAGAAAAACCTTGGAGCGTCAA
>JASDQU010103793.1:220162-237637 GCA_032191745.1 Picea mariana | reverse complement strand
CCACATTGGCTTTGTTTGGTTTTGAAGGATTAGTCTCTTGCTTTGAGTATCTTTCAATTACAAAGCGTGTGTTTTCTTTAGAATTGTTTAGGGAAAGATCAAATTTCTTCTGAATAGTTCGCTTTAAAAGAAAACTTTTAGTTTGGGTTTCTTTGTTTTAAGAAAGTTCATTATTTCTTTTAGTGAAATTTTTGAAACAAAAATATTTAATTTCTTGCTTTATATTAGATTGGGGGCATCCTTGCATTTGGAGTTGCGAAATTGCATGATTCTTGGCATTTTTTGGTCTTAAATTCTGAAAATTTTGAAAATTGGGGGGGCATGAATCGTGTATTGGTATATAGTCTCTTTGAATCATTTCTTGAAAATATTGATATTTATGAGTTTTAAAATTTTGGGACATCGTGCATATGGGAATGATAAATGTTTTCTCCTTCTCGTAGCATAGCTTTCATCGAAATGAAAAGATTGCATCTTCATCTCTTTGCATAACTTTCAAGTCAATCAAAACACCATATTGTCCACGTCATTTTCCTTTTGAGTAACAATAGCCATAAAATAAAGCGCTTATAAAATTGATTAGACATTTTTATGTTTTTCTGGTAGCAAACCTACATTAGATTAGTTGTAGGGCTTTGGAATAGGTGTGAAAGATAACTTTCCAAAGCTGCAAACAAACATAGAATCTTGAGTTAGGGAGCGACGAAATCCGCTTACTACATTTTGTCCTAGGAAGCCCTTCTCACCCAAGGGTCAATCATGAGGTCGCATTGAGACTGGCAGAGTTACTCACCCTGCTTTGTTGGTCTTGGTGTAGAGATTACGTGTATTATGGGGGTCGCTTGAAGGTATACCCACAATTATGAGTGGAAGCCTTTTGAGTTGATTTCATGTTAGATACCCTGCCTTTGCGTGTGGATCGGACTGGTGACTGTTTCCCCAAGCATCACTATAGTAATTTGTAACCTTAGTGGCCTATCTCTTTAGGGTCTTTACACAAAGTGACTGTGGAGGGGCAAGTCTTCATGGTACCTGGAATCGACGTTGGCCAAACTCACTCGGGCTCCTTGGAGGGTATACCCACGTTTATGTGTGGGAGCTTGCACCAAGGCATAAGTCTGTTAAGCAGGTCGACAACATAACTTTTCCACTCGTTCTATCTCAACCCCTTCTTACTTTGTTCTCGCGACGTTGGATTTAATCACCAACTAGTGCATTCATTGTGAGAAGGTTTTGTTTGCTTTCTTGCTTACTAGATTTTTAGCGTGTGTTGTTTGTTTTCCCTAGTGCACTCTAGTTTAGATATTTGTTTTAATGGCATCAGATCCTAAAATGACCAATGAAGGAACCCCTTCTCCAGAGGAACCTTTTTTTTTCCTTCTTATGGAAAAATTGGTCCTCCTCACATCACTACTTTGAGCCTTCCAGGTCTCATAATTGGATTACCGATATCGTTGTTTTCCACTCAGGTAATCCCGAATGCAGTTAGTGCTTCAGTTGCAAGCGCTTCCCCCCAAGAGCATCAACCTCATGTTGATCCTTCACCTTCTTCACTGGTAAGATCTTCTCCACTTGCAAGGTCTTCTTCCATTTCATCTTCTTCGTCGAATGAAATATCTGAAGCCAGTAAATCGGTGGATAAGAAAAAGAAGAAAATGAAGAATAAGAAGAAGAAAAATAAACAAGGGTAAAAACCTCCAACCACTGCTAAACATGTTGGAAAACAACCAGTTACTGTTAATCGTGCTGGGAGTGTTGATGATGTCAAGATCACCCAAACAACTCGTAAGCCTAAGTACCCTTGCAGGCTTTGTAAGGGTAGCCATCTTCTTAAGGATTGCCCTGGTCTATCCAAGGTTATAGAAGCATGGTCTACATTTCCTTTCCAGTTTACATCGTCGACCTATGAACAACATGTTGATGACCCCCCGTCAAC
The DNA here is from genome assembly GCA_032191745.1 of Picea mariana. Taxonomy (NCBI): domain Eukaryota; kingdom Viridiplantae; phylum Streptophyta; class Pinopsida; order Pinales; family Pinaceae; genus Picea; species Picea mariana. The sequence goes on along the minus strand of JASDQU010103793.1, from coordinate 235,701 downwards.
TAGTCAAGATACTATTGGGAAGAAGAAAAGTAGAGTCAAGTTCTCATGCATGCTATGCAAAGGGAGTCATATCACTCACCTTTTCCCTCGTATGGACGAAGCCTTGAAATTACTGGAAGACATGACTGTTTCACAGCCTCAACTTCTAGCTGCTTATCGCAAGCTTTCTCTTGACCCCCCTATAGTTGATGGAATGATCACTCTGGTTCCTTCACCGGCCAATCCGGTTGATCGTGTCATCAATATGGTCACATCCTTAGTTGAACCAGTTGACAAAGTGGTTGATCTAATACCATCCTCGGTCAATCCCACTCTCCCCTCAGAGAGTGAAACTAAAGTGGTCGATTCGATCCCATCCTCGGTCGATCCCACTCTCCTGTTAGAGAGTTTCACCCAAGTGGTCGATCCATTTCCATCTGTTGACCCCATTCTCCCCTTGGAAAATGAAACTCAAGTGGTCGATCTGATCTCATCATCGATCGATCTTACTCTCCCGCTAGAGAGTAAACCTGATAATGCCCATGTTTTTCTCGTTGATACAGACTCTACCGTATCGAGGGGTATTCCTCCTTCTCCCGTGGAACCCCCTCCAAGTAATGAGGCCATCCATTTTGATTGGGGTGTGCTAACTAGACCTCATCTTCCCTCTCACATTCCTTTCTAGATTACAGTGTAATTTTGTGGTCGAGACGTTCCTCAGACATTGATAGATGAAGGTGCGTTCCTCAGTATTTTGTCCTCTTTTGCTTGGCAAGCTTTGGGTTTTCCTCAGCTTGTGTCGGTTACACAGAATCTGTTAGCTTTTAACAGAAGAACCATTCAACCTTTAGGGACCCTTCCTCAATTTCCTGTAACTTTGGGAGGGAAAAATTTATTTATTGACGTCATGGTAGTCCAAGACCCCTTGGATTTCTCTTTACTCCTTGGGCGAGATTATGTCTATGCCATGAAAGCTATTGTGTCTACTCTTTTTCATGTGATATATTTCCCTCATGATGGACGAGTTGTGACTATTCATCAACTTTCATTCATTGACCCTGACTGGATTGCCTCCCTAAATGGTTCTTATATGCAGACGGTATCGCCCCCACCACAGGTCAATTATGTGGCGTTGTCGCCCATGGCTTCAACTTCTGATGACTTAGATCTGGTAGTTCACATGGTGATCTCTTCAATAGGGTTGTTAGAGCCTGGTATCCTTACCCCTGTCGCAACCCTCGACATGTGGTCCTTCCAGAGTGTGTCCCTTTCGTCTAGTGAAGATCTCTTGGAAGCTATGACCGAGTTTTATCCCTTGACATGGTGTCCTTCCGAAGCATTGTCCTCTTGGAATCCATGATCAAGAAGAGAGTTTTGAGGATATTTTTTGTGTCTCTGTAGCAACCTCGTTAAAAAATGAAACAAAGGTTATGAGCATAGTTCTTGTTTTTGTTTCAAGCTCATTAAAAAATGAAACAGAGGTCTGGGGATTATACCTAAAGTCTCGAGCATAGTTATGATCCTGTGTCAAGCTCGTTAAAAAATGAAACAACTTCCCCCTCTCTGTTGAGTCAATTCCTTCATCTATTGTTTGAAACTTCATTTCATCCACCTTTGAAGTTGGACGAAAAGAAGCTTGAGGGGCATTTCTTATAGCCTCTGGACTTCATGTTGAAGTTAAAACCGCTAGTTTTTTAAGTTGGGGATTAAGTATCAACCATTCCATGTGTTATGAGTTGGGAAGTCACAAGCATGGTTTTCTATGGTTCAAGCTTGTGTAAAAATGAAACCACCTACCTCAAGCATAGTTTCCTCTGGTTCAAGCTTGTGTAAAAATGAAACCAGGTCCAAGCATAGTTTTGTTTAGTTTTTAAGCTTGTGTGAAAATAAAATCTATCCCAAGCATAGTTTTGTTTTGTTTTTAAGCTTGCGTAAAAATGAAAACAATCCCAAGCTTAGCCTTTGTTCTTTCTCATGCTCGTGAATCAATGAGAATGTAACCGAGTATAATTTTATCATTTTTTTGGACTCATAAAGGTTACACGAAAAAGGAACCACCTGGAGTCACCTTTAAGCTCTTTTCAGACTCTCTAAACATGAAAAGATTGTCAAGCGATCTTGTTCTTTTCACGCTCGTAAAAGTATTTGAAGAAAACATTCGATGGGCGATATTTTATCACTTTTTCAGTCTCGTCAAACAAATTTATGAAAAAGAAAATGGGAGAGTTCTCTTTAAGTGTTTTTCAGACTCTCAAAACATGAAAAACCCTCGAGTTTTCTATCTTTGGACTTGTTAAACAAACATCGAAACGCCCTTATGGAACCGAACCACTCCTTCCTAGGGTTCATTAAACATACTCATAGGAACTCATCCGAAGGATGAGCTTACATCAACAAGCATATGTTATCCTCCTCAAGCTTGTGTAAAAATAAAGAGGTACTCGCCAGAAATCGTAGGGGAAAATTGGGAAAGAAATGTGTCTAAACCTGTATTCCATGGAAGAGTCGCTTCTAAACATGACACCCTTTCACTCGCCTTGTGTCTAGGTTGGAAAATCCACTCGTCTCTTGATTGTACTCCTTATAAGATTACCCATTGGTCTGTGATCCATGTTGTTGAGTCAGCATTTCCAAGACAGTTGTCGTGTCATCAATATGTTCAAAGAGAAGTTCAACCTAGAAAGCCTTATGTTGCGTCAGCCATTTATGCAGTCCTTAAGCCTTCTATTGTGTCAGACATCCCTGAGTCAATCTTGAGTTACTGGTTACTCTGATCTACATCAAGTCTTTTTACCCATTTCGTGTCATTGATGGGGGATACATTAAGGCCCTCCTGTGATGAGTCTTTTCCTGTCGACTTCAACTCATTATCCAGGAATTAGACTTAGAAACTAATTGGTACCTTAGAACTTGCATGCCTCAATGGCAGGTTTCCTCGCTTTCGACAGTGGGTTTTCATTATTGACCCCTGATCGGGAGATTCCTTCGAGTGTTCAACTTCATCTCATTAATTCACATTTTTTGGATTGTACTAGTGTACCTTGGGATTCATTGACATTAATGGTGATCTCCCTCACACTTGTTAATGGTATACACTAATGACTGGTAATCAAGTGGTTTCTACCATGTTCAACTTCGACACATGTATTCACATGGTTAGATTCATACTATAGAGTGGTGGAGATGAAGACCCTGGATCTTTTTTGACAGATTCAGGTTGCGTTGGAGTATATTCAGTTTGTAGTATTGCATAGATCCACATTGTATGTTTGTTGGCTATGTTCATATTTGATTCATAATGACATGGATCCACGGTGTATGTTTGGTGGCCATGACTTGTATTACTTGACATGGATCTTTGCATGTTGGCATTTATGCTTTGAGTCATTTGTATTATGAGTATGGGAATCCCTACCTCAGTGATGATATATTATTGTACTATATTTCCTTGTTTGTTGGAAGGGTTCCGACCGACTGTTCCTTGTTCCCTACACACACTCGACAAAGTATTTCATCTATCACTCTGTTCTAACTTCATACTTTGGGGAGATCTCTATTACACATTATTTTTGTCATCCCTATGACCATTAATGTTGTAAACCTATATGTAGTCTTCAGAGGGGTCAGTGGCCTGAGTTCCTGAAGAAGGAAGAGAGAAGAACTTTTCTTGAGAAAAGAAGTTGCATTTTCCTTTGTAAAAACCCTATAAAAAAGGAAGTTCGTAGGATGCATTATAGCTAGGGTGTGAGAATGCCTGATTCTCGCAGGTTGCATCATAGCTAGGTCATGAGGAGTTCGCAGTATTCTCTATAGGTAGGGTGAGAGAATGCTTACATGTGGGAAAAACGAGCGTTTTCTCGAATCTTCTAGAAGAAGAAACTTCCATGGTGAGGTGGCATCCAAATGGTTTGGATCTTACTCACTTTCATGATTTAGTGGGATCATCCTAACATCCTCACCTTATCCTCTTCAGCTTATAAAAGGAGAGCAACTCTCATGGAGAAGGGATAAGTTGGATTTGGCTTGGAATTATTAGCTTGGTTGGAGTGTCTTTGAGTTTTGCCTTTGTCAAGATAGATTGTAAATATTATCAGATCTGTGCTCTCAGAATTCTTGGAATGGAAGTGTGTGGGGAATGAAGGATAGTTGGAAGGGATATTACGACATGAAGGCCACGGTTGTAATCTCTCTTTCACATTCAATATGATACAGTAATATGATTCTTTCCTATAAAGCTTGTTGTTTATTGTATGATTCCTTGATCACATGCATAGGTTTATATTGAGTTTATGATATTACGATCACTTTGGTTGGTTGGTTGCAAATTCATCATTGTATGAGCGTTGGAACAGAGCTAGGATGGCGATGGTGAGGGGAAGAAGAATTTAAATGGTATGTCACCCATCCCTCTTTAGTTAGTAAATTCAATATCTAGAACTTAAGGAAAGCATCATGTTCTTGTGTGTTTTGTTCTAGATCTAGCTGGATATAGGGAGATCAGTTAGTGTCGCACCTACCAATTTGTCCCATAACAAGGGAGGCCTTGGAGGGATCCATTTTGGATTGAGGCCTTGATATAGCATCCTAGACCTTTAGCCATTATGACAAAAAGGAAAGGGGAGAGAGGGTCACCTTGCCTTATTCCTATGGAGGAGGAGAAGGGTTGAGAGGGGGCACCATTGACGAGGATTGAGAAAAAGGTTAAGGAAATGAGGTTCATTACCCAAGAGATCCAATCTTTGTTGAAGCCAAAAGATAAAAGGAGAGCTTCCATGTATTGCCAACTTAATTTATCAAAAGATTTTGAGAGGTCAAGCTTTAGAAGCATACCTGGAGTGCGGGTGCTTTTGAGCGAGTGAATGATTTCTTTGACAAGTATTACGTTGTCCATGATTTTCCTTCCTTCAACATATCATGATTGTTTCTTGGAGATGATGAAGGGGAGAATTGGTTTGAGTCTTAGAGATATGACCTTGGAAATAATTTTGTAGATCACATTGCAAAGAGCTATGGGTCTAAAATTTTTCAGATTGGTGACCCTTTCCTCTTTGGGGATTAGAGTAAAGAAAGTGGCATTTAGTGCTTGAAGGACTTTGCCTGAGCTACGAGATTCCTCCACTAGCTTCCACACTTCCTCCCTTAACATAGGCCAGTATGAGTGGAAGAAGTCTGTTGTGAAACCATCTGGACCTAGAGCCTTGCCTATGGGTAACTCCTGAATAGCCCGATCCACTTCTTCTTGCATTATCGGTGTCATGAGAGCCTCATTTTGTTCTTGGGTGATTAAAGTTGGGATGTTTTGGGTCACCCTTTCTATTTCTGAGGTGTGGTCCACATTGGGTTTTGAGAGGAGGTCCTTGTAAAAATATGTCAGCTCGTGCGTTATTTCCTGATGAATTAGCAAGGAGTTTCCTTGTGAATCATCCATCTTTGTGATGCGATTGGTGAGGCGTCTATGGATGATGGAACAGTGGAAGAATATGGTGTTTTTCTCTCCCTCATTGAGCCATTGAACCCGAGATTTCTGTCTCCACAAGATTTCTTCTTGCTTGTATCTTTCTTCTATTTTCCTTTTGAGTTCATTCTCCTCCTCTTGCCGAGTGATTGTGGACCCTTCATGTATGATCTGCCTCTGAAGGTTCTCTAGTTTTTGTTCCAGCATTTTCCTTTCCTGGAAAATGTTCCCAAAGACCTCTTTGTTCCATTTGCACACCTGTTGTTTTAAATATTTGAGTTTTTGTTGGACGCAATACATTCTTGTACCTTGCTGTATTTTCGTAGTGCTCCACCAGTGATGGGATAGCTCCTGAAAATCTAGATGGGAGAGCCAAAATTTCTCAAATCTGAAGGGTTTGAGTTTCAGGGTAGCAATTGTGTCAACACAGAGCTGAACCGGCTAGTGATCCGAGCCTTCCTTTGGGAGGATGTTGGAATCGACTAGGGGACCTTCCATAAGTAGAGTTTTCGAGATGAGGAAGCGATCTAGTCTACAAGTTATTTGTTGGTGACCTAATATTTTGTTGGTCTAGGTGTAGGTGCCATTTCCATTTTCGATATCTACCAGTCTGAGATTTTCTATGACTTCCTGGAATTTTGCGTTGTCCTGCTCCAGGCGTTTTTTTCCCCCTCGTTTCTCCTCCAGCGTGAGAATCATGTTGAAGTCACCCCCTATTATCCATCTCTTTCCTTCTGCTAAAGAACCTAGGTAAGACAGGTTCTAAAGAAAAAGTTCTGTGTCTTGGTTATTCTTCGGTCCATAGGCATTTGTGATCATTCCCTCCTTGTCCGAACCAATGGCTATGTAGTGCGTTGTGATTGTTCTTGGAGTGGAGAGGCCCCGGTCAAGGATGACTGTGGTGGGATTCCATAGGATGGCCTAGCCTCCTTAATCCCATTTTGAGTCTGTTTGATAGGATTCGCAGTTGCGCCAACATCTTTTAATGATATCTTCTGCAGTTTTCCCAGCACATTTTGTCTCTTGTATTAGGAATATATCAGGGTCTTCCATTTTTATGCAGTTTCGAAGAATCCTTTGTTTGGATCTTCCATTTAGGCCTATGATATTCCAGGTGAGAATCTTTGTAGTTAACAATTTGGAGGGTGGGAAAAGGAGCTCTTTGAGAGACTGTGAATCTGTCCCAAGTTGATCATATAGGTTTTTGCCTCCTTTATTAGCTGATGAGCCGATTTTCTGCCCCTTCGCTTGTTTTCTTTTGGGTGTTTTCTTGGATCTTGGTTTGGGTCCATGCAGATCCCTAACCTTGATGTAGCCCCTGCTGAAGAGTCCAGAAATAATTTGTGAACTTTCCTAACTTGGTCCTCTGGTATGGTTTGGAGATCCTTCTTGTTGAGTGCTTCTTCTAATCTATCTAGGTTGATTTCTACTAGGTCTTGCTCATCCATTTCCATGTTTGTGTATTCCTCTCTTTCCAGTTCCTTCCCTGAGACTAGGTGAATCTGTGGATCTTCTTGGTTTGTTGGGGTCTGATACTCTTATGACTGTTGATCTTCCTTGTACTTGCTGGGTTCTTTCCTCACAACTTTGTGGAGGTTTTCCACCTCTTCTGCTTCTGAGAGGCGGTTAAGGGCTTCAAAAGAGTTATTATTTGGGTTCTTTTTTCTTTGTTGGTTGAGGGTTTCTTTTGTGTTTGCCTCCTTCAATTGTGAACCTAGGTAAATCCTTCCTTTGGTTTCTCTTCAACTTCCCTCTTGGGGGGGGAATTGAGAGGGCAGTCTCTGAAAATGTGTCCATGTTCATGGCACTTTTGACATCTGAAAGGGATGTGTTCATAGTCTATGGTTTGGACCCAGTCCTCATCTTGGTATCCTAATGTAACTGTGCCTAGAAGAGCTTTGGAGATGTTCATATAGACACATATCCTTGCATAGGAGGTGTATTTTCTCTGTTTGGTAGCTTCAGAGGTTTTGACATAATCACCCAGGGTATTGCCTATGCGCAATAAAATTTCTTCTAGCCAGAATTCTTAAGGTGGGGAATAGAGGTGAATCCATACTGGTGTGTATGCGAAGTTTTCCTTTTATGGGCAAAAGCGGCATGTCCAGTACCGTAGGTAGAGGCCGTCCGAGTTGTAGAAGTATGGTCCCCCTTCAAAGATCATGTCCTTGTCCTCCAAGTCTCCCTTGGGGTTCCACCATGCCTTGATCCAACGAGTTCATGCGAGACCATGCCTTGATCCAACGAGCCAGGTCCTTTTTTGAGGGCCAGAGACTTAGGAATTTTTCTATAAGGGCATGGTCTCGCATGAACTGCGTATGCTCCCCGATCCTGGTGGTTTTGATGACATACCTGGGTGCAACCGAGGCTTGGGGGATGCAGTTGCCCAGTGTCCAGACCCGAGCATCTTTTATTTATCCCTCAATCTTTTATTTATCCATATTTTATTTATCTGACAATCTCTCTTATTTATCCCCCAACTCCTTCGAATGCATGAATCTTGCGAAGTGCCAAAATGGTAGTAGGCAGCAAGATTAACGGCTCTCAAGCATCGAAATCGACAGCTCAGGTTCTTTCGATCTTTGGTGGTTTTTGGCCACGTCCAAACACACATAACCCTCGCAAATTGTCGATCGTTGAAAAGGAGCAGATCTGATGGCTCCTATTCTTCCACCAAAATTAATATCTCTCTGCCTCTTTCACACTCCGGGCTTCGATGATTTCTTCACAACACCTTTTTACCAATTTCTCGGATCACCAAAAAGGAAATTACACCAAGTCTCAGATCGACGGTTCTTAGGCATTGATGGATGGATGGTCCTGATCTATTCCCTTTGGGCTTCTGTGATTTCTGCTACACCGCGACTGTGCTCCAACTTTTCCTCATAGTTCCAACTTTCCAGAGTGACAAATCTAATGACACGTGCCTCTCACAATGGACGACCACGATGACCTCTAGAACTCCAGCACTTTGGGAGTCTAGGAACTTCCACACACACCCTCTCAAGTTCCTCCGGAGTGCTTCTCCTTCGGAGTGAGAGATCAAGCGCCATGTGTCCTTTCTTAAATGACAGTCAAGATCTACTTCGGCTCCCGGATATTCAAAAATTCTTGACTCAGCTCCACTTGGTTCCTTCGGAGTGACGGACCTCTGGACTGCGTGATCTATCAACACACGTCCCCTCCAATGAATGGTGGGGATCTGCTCCACTCTTTGAAGCTCCGGGTGGAATGCAACCCTTCACACTTTTGATCTCCCAGACCCCTGGTCTTTCGGATCTCAAGATCTACTGACACACCGCTTCACAAATGAATGACCCCGATTTAATTCGGACATCGGAACTTCGGTAGTCCCCGCTCCCTTATGCTTCAAAACTCCTGAATGTTCGATGTCTAAAAGACTTCCACTGCTATCCCTCGTGCAACTTCTCTGGATCTGATGGTTGTTGTTGCTCACACCTAGATCCTACGGTTAGGATCTATCCCACACTGTGCGCGCTCCTCATCCGACTTGAACCCCAATTTGACAGTTGTTGATTACTCTCCCACCGAGATCGACGACTCATGTAGCTTCTCCCTCTCCATGCTCCTCCTTCCAATGAAGGGTCTCCTCGATGACTTCAAAGGTTCCAGCCTTTGATTCTTCTGCAGGACTCTGACTGCCCGACCTTGAACGATGTTGTATCTTCTGATCTTGTCTGTTTGAGGTGACTCAAACCTTGGACGCCTCCTCTGGACCATGAACTCGTTTGAACTTAGAAGAAATAATTCTAAGTCCCTCCTTCACAACTCTTATGACCACTATCTCTTCTGAGCTTTGAGATTTGACTGGTTTCAAATCCTAGCGCACACCTTGCATTGTTCTTCAAACTTGAAATCTCAAAGGACTTCTCTGTGTGCACTCCTTGCACTTTAACTTTCACAGAGGATTTATACTCAAAATGTCATACGTGCACACCTTCCAACTCTCTCTGCAAACTTTCCCTCTATCTCTCTTGAGTTTTAGAGTCTTGTCAGTGACTCTCGGCCTGCGCACTCTTTGCGGACACTGTGCACTCCTTGCACCCAAACTCTACAAATTTTCAAATTATTTCCCCTCAGCTTCAGAGTCGAACTTGACTTGGCCTGCGCACTCCTTGCACTAAAGCTTTCAAGAAGAGAAACAATTGAAGCTTATAGAAACCTCACTGGTTTCCCTTCTTCTGAGTTTGAGCTTGTTCTGGTGTGCCCACCTGGCACTCTCTTCTTTGAACTCGAAAAAGAGTTCAAGTTCACTCCTTGCATTGGCTTCACAGAATTTTCAATCACTCTGGTGTGCACTCCTTGCACAAGCTTAAGAGTCCATAAACACTCTACAAACTCACAAAGATAGAGAAGTATATCTCATCATGCAAAGGAAATATACATGCACTAACAACATACTAACAACATACATAAACATATACACAGAAATCATTCAAAGGCATTCAGAAACTTTGATATGGAACCATATATACACATAAACTCATAAAACAAAGAATTATGTTCTTTATATTAAAATTGAATGCTTTCTACAAAATTTACAGCGCTGGACTGCAACCGAGTCTTAGCTTCCTCTCTTCCCTTGAGCTCTCCACTACATTTTTTTTCCTAACACTCATGAATTTCGGTACAAGGATAATTTTACAAAAGAGAGGCTCCTTCGGCCTTCCTCCACCTACTCGCATTGAATTACATTGAATTCTCATCTAGTCTTAATCGGATCTAGATCCGCCTACTCTAAGCCATTAAAGGCGACACTACACCTTACAATAACTTATCCGATCAGGCACATGGGCTCGACTTTCTTGAGCCTCCAAACATTTAATACATTTAATTGCATTTAAAATTTTAAATTATGTTCAAAATGAGAGAGTTGGCGCCCCTCTTCCCTTGGAATTCATTCCCTCCAAATGCGTGGATGTGTTGTCTTGTTGGCACTTGATGAGGTGGAGCGATGCTCCTCCATCACACTATCTTTGAATCTGTCATCATAATGTGTCATAACCATATAATCATATGAATTAACTCACAACATCAATTACATCATATCAATGCACATATAATTGATCCATATTATTATACAATCATTTAAATGAACACATTAAAATCATAATTTAAAACCAATTAAATAATTAAAAATTGAATTTCATCGTCAAAATATAAATAATTAAATAAAATCATTTATAAACAATTTACACATTAAAATCATAATTTAAAACCAATTAAATAATTAAAAGTTGAGTTTCATCATCAAAATATAAATAATTAAACTGAGTCATTTCTAAACAAATAGCCTCAAATGGAGTCTGTCAAACAAACAAATGTAACACTACAAACAAATTTTCACGGAAGAAACGTCACTTTCTTCCTCAGAAAATGCCTCAAGGTAGTCCCCCCAATCTGCGCACATTTGTTCTATGAGTGACCCACTTTCATCAAGACCTTCGGTGATTGCCTTGGTAATTAAGTCACACTGTTTTATTAATTCATCTTCAACTCCTCTGAGTGTGTACAGTCTCTTCGGTGTGCACTTGTCGATCTCGAATTCAAAGCTGCCAATAGTTAACCTCCGGTTAGATATATACTTAATAATCGGAGTTTGAGAAATTTATTTTCATCGGACTCTACTTTCATCATAAATCAACGTGGAGGCGTTTTCTAAACATAACTCATAACCTAAAGGGAAGGCGTTTGGCAAGCCACCCACGGCATATAAAAATTATGTAAACAACATTATTGTTATCATTAAAATGTCCGGTACTCACAAGTCAAATTTGGATGGATCAATAAGATTACAGCACACGATGCAGCACTCCAATATCCCTGCTGTTGCTACACGCTTAATATTTCTCCACAACCCAGGTTTTTTATTAACCTGCCCAATATATTGAGCCATCCGCAACATCGCGTGTAAGATAAACAGACCTTCAGTTTTAAAGAGATCAAATTGGTTGGCAGAAACAGTTTCAAATCTCCCTAGAAGATCCGCAACAGCAAGAAGACCTGCAACCGCCCAGTTTGCCTCTTCTATACCACTGAGAAGACTCTTAATGACGGGCTTATACTTCGTTTCTTCTTCAGGAAGACCAGAAATGACATCTTTCTGAAAACCATAGAAGAAGAATTTACATTAAATATTTGACTTGAAGCTGGACATCAATTTTATGTTCAAATAAAAAAATAATTAATGGTCTCGAGAGGTTTAATACTCACAACCCAATCGGCGTTTGTTCCCTCTGACAGGAAATCCTTTAACATACAGAAGCTTCTTGAAGTCGGCCAAGTCACCTTTGGCCGTGACCACTTTTTCGCCTCCTATTAGGAAATAAGAAATGGAAAATGATTATGTTAATAAAAAATAATAYGAWTCAGAAAATTCAGGATAGATACCAAASAAARCAATCAACCTTGTTGACATTCAAAAGCTGATAAAGTTCCACTCCCCGAAGCTCGGATATGTAGTTTCTCAAGCTATCCAAATAGACATCCATATTTTCTTGCTCAACRGCTRTTTGCATGTTCTTMATAAGGCTCTCGGAGACGCCGGGGTCATSATCATGCATTTCTTTTMCTCCTCCTYCRAAATCCTCCATCATTGACTTTATGACTCGCTGTGCTCTATCKTTCCTATCGSYTMRKAAAATCGACYYCAAAATGTGTCCKYTGAAAGCTGCAACCATTCBGCCCCYCTCGTCCAYGAAGGTAATGGATCYGTTGTAGARATCACCATTAAGTTGAACAGAATGTAAAAGACTTTTCAGTTCACACAATTGCTTGTCACTTTCRTCCATTCCATTAATTTCTTCTTCCAAATGATSAAGACGCATTGCAAATCTCACAGTTTCAYGCATGGACAAATTTGACAAAGGYATCCCTTCCGTCTCAATTGYATTTTCAGTAAATATTTTMAGTGAATAATCCTTGGAAATATTTTCAGTAAAGCCAATKCTASAGAAGTTATAGCTAATATAAATAATGTAAATGTTGTCCCTRAAGTGCTCCATTGCATTCCATAAGGAACRTGTAACSTCCTCACRATTCYCGGTATACAAGCATATCAATTTTCCTTGAAACATTGGCTTTTTCACCTAGCCAGAAAYAACAACAAAATAAATAAATAAAATTGAAAATTAATGACCATTCATGTATTCATGATTATGATGTTGAAATATATAACAAACAAAATTATTGACCTCACCTGAGCACTTTCCAAGTGGTTGAAAAGGAACTCTAAATTGGACATATTCTTTAGCTGTTTCCATTCTTCTTTTCTTAATTTTTCAATTTTTTCATACATAGTGGGAGAAGCTTTTACTCCCCATCTCACTTGATATGATTCACTTTCTAAATACTGAAAAAGAACCTTAAACACCTCTCCCTTCTCTTTAAGGCATATAGAAGGTGTATAAATAATGATTCTCCCGTTGGGTTCTATAATCCAATTTATAGTTGAATACAATTTTTCACATTCCTCACCCTCTTCCCATCTACAGTGTTGAGCGAAAAAGAACTTGACTACACTTGTCATTACCATCCATGAATTTTGGAGAACAAACCATGGAACTTCTCTTGAAAACTGACGATATAGATCGAATGCATCATATTCATCTCCTGGGTGCACAAGAGGAATTGATATAATTTCAAGATCAAGTTTCTCTTTCTCCATTTCATACATTGCCTTCAAAGACTGAAGGCGAATGTCATAAAATGATTTGCATGTGTCATAACGTGACTTGATAGGCCTCATTTCTAAAAGAATAGTTTTTCCTTCCAATTTGTCAACTCCACAATCAGTTTTCTGTTCGAGCTTTTCCTTTGGATCCTACAAAGGTCACGCCAACAAAATAAGGGAGCAGAACGCCAACAAAATAAGTAAAATGAAGTTGACAATTTTTAAATTATAGACAGATAGTAACAAAATTCTCAGTTCGGAGTTTTTAGTTCGATCGGACAATGGTCACGCAAACAAAATAGAGCGCAACGAGTTAAATAAAGTTGAAAATTATTATTAAATGAAGTAAAAAATTGCTTACTTCAAATAGAAATAAAAAATTGCTTTATTCAAATCGAGGCGATTATTCAAATAGACGTGATTAGAATGAGTAACAAAAATCAAATCAATTAACTGGATTGTAAGTTCAAGACATCATCAATCAAAAACAACTCTTGACTTTGCTCCATGTCGACAATCTAGATAAGAATGTTAAACCTATTCATACCTGTCGTGATGACTCATTCTTTTGAAAGACGGGAGTGGTTTCATCCCCTTCAGGTGCAAACAATTCTTTTAGCAACATTATATTACTCTTTTCCTTTGTTTCTACAAGCTGCTTCAACCGTAGGTATCTCCTAGAGTTACCCACCACAAATTCCTCCAATTCACCTCCTGTCAAAAATCTCCAACAAGGGCGATATTTATCGCTCTTTTCCCCCACCATCTTCGTATGCATCTGAAGATACCAAGTGACACTGTCTACTGTATCTGGAGGTTCATCTAACGTCAAACACACTTTTTGGAGCATCTCATAGGCACCAGTTTGCGTCACATCGACCACAAATATACTATCCTTGACTTTCGTGGGCAACTTATCAAAATCTGAACCAATATAAATTATTTTAAATTCTTTTTGCATTTCATCTATCGTCTCCTCAATTAAGGGCCACGGGAAATCGCACTTGTTGAATACATAGACATCACATATGACAAGGATGAGCGTGTTTGATGGAAGATCAGATACACGGAATGGCTCTTTTTGTCCATTAGTGAGAAGGCGATCAAGTTCCGATAAAAGATTATTTTCTATATTCTCTTTTTCACTCTTCGACATCGAAAAATCCTGAAAGAAAAATGTCGGTGAAAGAAAAAATGGTTATGGTCATAACATAAAAGTTAACATAATGCAGGCAATAACATTTTGGGTATCATAAATATGGATGGGTGGTATGATCACCTGTCCTGAAATAACTGTAAAAGACCATAATCCATCGCCATCTCTTTGAATTTCTGCCCATCTCTTCACCAACTGTTTGCTTCCCTTGATTTGCACAACTTGTAATCTGTTCATCTTTACCATGTGGTCCATCGATCTCCCTTCTAGCTTGTCGCAACCGGATAAATTTAGACGTTGCAATGAGGTTAGGCAATGGAAATTTTCAGGGAGTTTCTCTAATCTCTTGCAGTCACTCAAATCTAGATTATGCAACGAGGAGAGGCAATGGAAGTCATTGCATAACTCTCTAAGTTTGTGGCAATGTCTAAGAAATAACACCCTCAAATTTCTGAGTTGACCAAAACCTTCTGGAAGCTTTTCTAGACGCGAACATTGATGGAAATCCAGCTCTTTTAGACTTGCTAATTGACCAAACCCATCTGGAAGCTTTTCTAAACACGAACTTGTCGTTGAAAGATGTGTGATAGAGGACAGGTTGCAAAACCCACGGGGTAGTTCTTTTAGACTGTTACAGTAGTCAACACACAAGACTCGCAATTGCTTCAACTCTCCAATGCTTTCTGGAATACTTTCTAGTCGATAACTCGTTAAAACTAATTCAACAAGGCTGGTTAAGTTTCCTAAGCCGGGGGGGAGATCGATTCTGTAGCAATGTGATAAATTCAACAATGTCAATGATGAAAGTTTCTCCACACTATGTGGAAGTGCTTTTAATTGTGAGCAAAAAGCCAGATCGAGTTCTTGCAGAGAACTCAACGATCCGAAATTCACCGGCAACTCGGTCAAACTGTAACAACCATCCATTTTCAATATCTGTAAAGACTGAAGCTTTGAAATTGAATCTGGTAGTTTCTCTATAGATTCACAATCTGAAAGAGATAGTTCCTGCAAACCACTTACTTGATCTCCCAACCTTTCTGGCAGATTTGTCAACTTTGAAAAGTTGACCAATCTTAGTATTCTCAAATTTTGAAGTCTTTCATGATCCGTGGAAGAGATTTGAAAGGCATGGGAATGCGACCTTCCATCAAATTCCATGTGTCTCAAACTTGAAGGCATCCGCAATTCCATGTGTCTCAAACTTGAAGGCATCTGCAAGTTATGTAATTGATACGTGACAATCATTGAAATCA
>JASDQU010103793.1:203256-215644 GCA_032191745.1 Picea mariana | reverse complement strand
ACTTTTTTATAAAATTAGATAAAAACAATGAAAATGAAAACAAATTATACCCAATGAAAGAAGATTGAATTTTAAAAATGTTGGTATCAATTCTCAAACTAAATTCTGAGTATTTGTAGGAGTCCGCTACCTCCAAAGATGAAGTAAGATGAACAGAATTTGCAGTTTCCTGCAAACAGTCTCATTTAAAGTTTTCGGCCGAAATATTCTTTCGGCCAAAACCTAGTTTTTAACGGAATCCGTTAAAAATAAACGTTTCGGCCAAAAAGTATTTCGGTCGAAATATGCTTACCACAGTAAAATAATTCATCCAAAAAACATTGTACATGAATTTCGAGGGCACCGTTAAATTTAACGTGAAAATTTTCGGCCGAAAAATATTTCGGCTGAAAGAAACATTTGTTCGGACGAAAAATTGCCGCGAGAAATTTTGGAGACCCGATTGTCACGAAAGTGTTACCCAGATTCATGATTTTACGAAAAAGGAACTGAGAGAGTTCTCTTTTAAGTGTTTTTCCAAACTCTATAATCTTGAAAAACCTTCGAGTCTTGAAAAACCTTCGAGTTTTCTATCTCTGAACTCGTTAAACAAACATTGACAGACCCGTGATGGGACTGAACAACTCCTTCTTAGGGTTCATTAAACATACTCCGAGGGACTCGTCCGAAGGATGAGCTTACATCAACAAGCATATGTTATCTTCCTCAAGCTTGCGTAAAAATAAAGAGGTACTCGCCATAAATGGTGGGGGGAAATTTGGGAAAGGGATATGTTTTCATCATCGTATTGATTGGCAGCAAGTGTCGCTCTTGAACATGACACCCCCTATTCATCACATTTGAAGCCGGTTTGGGAAATCCATTTGTCTCTCATTTGATTGTTTACAAGGTCATTCCCTGTGTCGTCTTTGAGTCAATGCTGTCAAATCATTGGTCATGTCATATGTTCAAGAGAATTCCATCTGAAACCTATATCGAGTCGGCCATCTACAGTTAGCCATTCTCTCCGTGTTGGCCTTCCCTGTGTCCAGTCCAATTCACATCATAGTCTATTTTACCTTCAAAATCTGTTACTCATTTCATGTCATTGATGGGGGATAAATAAAGGCCCTCCTGTGACGAGTTTTGTTCCATCGACCTCAGCTCATTATCTGGAATCAAGACTTAGGAATTATTTGGTACCTTGGAGCTTGCATGCCTCAATGGCAGGTTTCCTCGCTTTCGACAGTGGGTTTACATCATTGACCCCTGATCGAAAGATTCCATCAGATGTTTGACTTCAACTCATTTATTCACACTCAATGTATGGTACTATGGTACCTTGGGAGTCATTGACATCAATGGTGATTTCCCTCGCACTTGTTAACGGTTTCATCAATGACCGGTAATCAAGTGGTTTCTACCATGTTCGACTTCAACACATGTAATCACATGGTTAGATTCGTACTTTGGGCGACGAGATTGAAGACCCTGGATATCATCTTTGTGATCCAGGTTGCAATGGAGTATGTATAATTTGTGACACATAGATCCACTGTGTATGTCTCGTGGCTATGTCATCTTGATTTGAAATTTTTCACATAGATCCACAGTGTATTCCGGGTGGCTATGCTATATTTTGATGGCATGGATCCACAGTGTATGATTGGTGGCCATGACCCAGGTCTACAATGTTATCCGTCTATGATCTGAGTATGGGAATGCCTACCTTAGAATTGATATATATGATATTCTGCAGATGCTTGGTTGTTCACAGGTTTCTGATTAGATGTGCTCTTGGTTCTCAACAAACACATGCAGCTTACAAAGTCTATCGGTTGTCACTGGTTCCAACACTCATACTTTGGGGGGCATTCTGTTACAGATGATTTTGGTCATCATGATGATGTATTGATGATGGTGTACTCAAGCTCTTCATAAGAACTTTCTCCTGAGAAAAAGTTATTTTCATCTCTTCCAGAAAACTCATTTTTGAAGACTGTTCGCAGGCTACTAGTATATTTGCCTACGAGAATGCATGATTCTCACAGGATGCCTTAAGACAGGGTGTGAGAAGTATGCACTGTGTTGAACTACTAGGGTGTGAACTCTTTCTAAAACAAGGAAAAAGATGAATTCTCGATGCTTCTAGAAGGGAATCTTCTATGAGGATGAGATGGCATTCGAATGATTATCCTAGTACTGGATTCCCTGATATTTTGGGATCATTCTTATCCAAGTAACTAATTCATTCTCTCCTATATATTGAGGGAATTCTCATGGAAAATGTTAAGAAAGGTTAAGCAAGATTCATTGGAGAATTAGTGAAAGAATTGTGTGAAGGATTGAAGCTTGAACAGCAGGCTAGGAAACTCCAACAAGGATATCATAAGGGTTTTGATCTTCTTCATGCAAGTGAGCAAGTGTGTGTGTCGGAGCCAAGGGCCATCGAAAGGAAGTTTGTGACATCAAGTCTCAGGTTGTAATCTTTAATTTCCATTAATATGATACAATAATATGTCCCTTTCCCATAAAGTTATTTCCATTTTATTGTATAATTCCTTGATCATATACATAGATTGACTGTTGAATAGATTGTGCTTTCTTCACTTTGGCTGGTTTGTGTTGTCTTGGTCTTGGCTGCACAAGATCACTGGAGCGAAGGGGGAGCAACAAATACCATAGGAAGCAATAATAAGGTATGTTTTTAGTTCTGGCCTCTTAGTTAATTCAATGGTCAAAATCTAGGGAAAGAGTCATGTTCTGTCTTGCTTTGTTCTAGATCCAGGTGGATCTAGGGAGATCAGTTAGTGTCTGCACCTACAGATTTATCCTATAACAAGATGGCTTATGATATTTCAGGAATATGATTTTGAGATCGTAGCTAAGCCAGGGATAATGAACAAAGGTCCTGACCACTTGTCGACGTTAGAATATGGAGAAGAACCGAATAGTTTCGAGGATACACTGTTGGATGCACAACTACTATCCATTAGAAATATTGATGACCACTTCACAAAAATAGTCCAGTTCCTGGCAACAGAAATGGCACCTAGTGAGTATACAATCACCCAGAAGAAACAACTAGTAGTGTGCACTACATAATTTTCACTTATAGCTGGACAACTATACAAGATGGGACCTGATGAGATAATGAGGAGGTGTGTTATGGAAGTAGAACGACCATTGATCCTCACCGAAACTCACGAAGGCACTGCAGAAGGACACTACATAGGGAAAGCCATTGCGCAGAAGGTTCTTTGAGCTGGCCTTTGGTAGCGTACCTTACACAGAGACACTAAGGACTATTACAGAGCCTGAGATGTATGCCAAAGAGTTGGGAAATCATCCATAAGAGATGAAATTTGGTTAGCACCATAGTTGACCCCACAAGAATTTGAGAAATGGGCCATTGACTTTTTGGGACCTATAAACCCAACAGGAAAGCACATGGGAGCAAGGTACATAATCGATGTGATAGAGTACTTGACTAGATGGGCTGAAGAAATATAAGTTAAGGACTGTAGTGCCACTACATTTGCGTGCTTCATATTTGATGATATCATAACTAGGTTTGGATTCCCAAAGATCCTTATGAGTGACCAAGGCACACACTTCATCAATAAGACCTTTGAAGCCTTGACTAAGGAATTTCCAGTCCACCATCAGAAGAGCACATCTTACCATCCACAAGAAAATGGGACAGTTGAAGCATTCAACAAGATCTTGGAGACAACACTAACAAAGATTCACAATGTCAATAGAGATGATTGGGATTTAAGAATACCAACATTATTATGGGCCTATAGAACCACTTGCAAGAAAATCACAATGCAGACCCCTTTCAAGTTGGTGCACGGTCTCGAAGCCATTGTCCCAATGGAATATTTGGTACCAATCTTAAGAATTGCTTCCTTTACATATATGGATGACACTGGAACTATTCGAGAGAGGCTTGCACAGTTGGTCGAACTAGAGGAAGACAAATTTATTGCAAGATTTCATCAGCAGGTATAGAAAGAAAGAGAGAAGGCATACCACAACAGACACATCGAAAAGAAGGTGTTTAAGCAAGGTGATCTGGTACTGGTATATGATAGTAAGTTCATGAAGCATCCTAGGAAGTTCAGAACGCATTGGCTTGGGCCATACGAGGTCGCCTATGTTATAGAAGGAGGAGCTGCGCAGTTGAAGACTTTGAATGGAGAATGGAAGGAAGGTTTGGTGAATGGGAGACATCTGAAGTTGTATTATGACAACCAACTGCCTCATAGCTCTCATTAAAAACAGGCGGAAAAGGGTCTAGGAACCAGGTGCAGTTGAAACTGGGTACTAGACACAGAAAAGATAGTCTACACATGGAAGTAAGGGAGGAATACAATTGAAAGAAAAGGTTGCCCTGCACAGTTTGAAGTCAAAGTAAAACAAAAATTTGAGATCTCAAGTGCCTCGGAACGAGTCACAGGTGAGTGTTGGGGGCCTATTGTCCCTTGGTCATTGAAGCAAGCAAAGATCAAGGAAGAAAAGGCAAAACATGAACTGCGTGGAAGACACAGTGACTGCTACTAGGTCGAAGTGAGTAAAAAAGAAGAAAAGACAGAACAAAGTAAAAGGAAGAAATATGTTGGATGAGGAGATCGAGGATGATAGATCAAAAAGGAATATGGATCGTGGACAACTCAACAAGTGGAAAAATCCACTATTGGATGCTTTGGAGCACCATGAGAGAAGGAAGGAAAGATAGGTTGGCGAAGCCCTGAAAATGCGAGTCAAGTTGACCTAGGGTTTTAGACACTTAGGGTTTTTCTATCTAGGGTTTTGACACCTATGCTTCGACCTAAGGCTGTCAATGAGTGATTGTAATGTATAAATAGAGGTCTAAAGGACCTAGGATGGGTTGTTGTTATTGTTGTTGGTACTAAGTTGATTGAGGATTCATTGTTATTGTTTGATCAAGTGAGTACTATTGTGTGAGAGAGAAGTGTTGAGTGTAGAGACTTCTGGTATTGTAAGATCTTCAGTTGGATGTGAAGATCGGTCCTGTAGCTAGGTGCGTATGAAGGGGAGAGGCAGAGAGTAGAAGAAATATCTGCTAGTTGAGAGCACATACAAGAACTGTATGCTTCATCTTTGGACATATCCCTAGAGAGAGGGTAAACCATGTATATATTTTGTTGTGTGTGCGATTGATGCTATGTTCTTTGCCATTTGGTATATTGTTATTGCATTATTGTGTTAGATCTGATAGATTGCTCTGTAGAGTATATCTGAACTGGAAAATGATATATAAATGTTGTACTATTCTTGTATTGGATCGACTTGATATCCCTTTTGGTTGTAGACATCTCTTTCCTGCAACCCCCCCATAGCTACTTTGGGTGAGACTACATCTTCTAAGTAGGTGTTTCCAAAAGGGCCAGTAGTTAGGGCTTGTTGGTGTGCTCTTGGAGTTGAACCCTGGGTCTGCCCCTATGCCAACATCTAACTTTGTCTATGATGGAGGTGCAACAGAGGAAGGATAGCCAGTTGTGACTGTCATGATGAAGGAGCATATATTAGAATCTTCCCAGGGAGAAGAGGAAGATGAGCACATAGTTGAGATGCTTATGTAGTGGGAGATGGAGTTGAAGGTGTTGGAGGATTGGTTGGACAATCCAGAAGTAGAAGGCGGCTTCCAAGAGATATTCATGCAGATTGCAGGAGAAGAACATTCAACATAATTGCTCAAAATTTTCATTCCGGGAGATGAAAAGGATATGACTACAGCACTGGAGCCTGCAACAAAAGAGGAAGCATACATCATAGATTTTTTTGAGATGTAGGACAAAATGGAATCCCTGGAGAGAAGGGTAAATATGCAGAGTAGGCATATCCAACAGGTCAAGTTGGAAACATGTGGAGGAGCATACCAGCCTCGGGAGCAGTTGGAGGAAGTTGAAGTTGGACCAACACAAGAGGAAATGATAGAAGTCGAAGTTGAGCAACAACTCTGAGGTGAGACTATGAAACTAGAGTTTGCAATAGAGTGGCCAGCTAGTTCCATAAGAGATGAAGATAACACGAAGGTTGAAATTGATCATATTGGTAAAAAGGAGAAAGAGCACACATTTCAATGTGCCCAAGAGATGGAGAAATAAAATCATTTGATGGAACTGCTCAAAAATTTCAGCCAAGGAGATGAACATAAGGAAAATGTAGAATTGGGATCTACAACAGAAGGAGATGAGCATTCAGATGAATGGCTTGAAAATTTCATTTAGGAAGAAGAGCAAGAGACAATTGTAGAATGTGAACCTACAAAAGAAGAGGAAACAACAAATAGCATGGATCTTGTTGATCTGTGTGACGATTTGGAGGACCTGGAGATAAGGGTAAATATGCAAAGGTGTCTTATCCAACAATTTAAGTTGGAAATTGATGGAGAGAAGATGCAACAAAGCATATTGCAGGAGGAAATACAACCAGTGGACCAGCTGGACAAAGAAATAGAGGAGATAAAGAGATTGATGCTGGAGGCATCACAAGAAGTAGTCATCAGAGAAGTATGGGATAGAAGAAAACCTGCAAAAGCAATAAGGAAGAAGAGGCAGCAATAAAAATGAGCAGATGGACAACTCCAAGAGAAGGTATTGGACCTTGGAGGATCTCAACAGTAGAGCAGAGGGATCCATGAGTAGGAGCTCATGATTTTCCTAGTAGTGGAGTATGATGCAGGAGCATCATCAACAATAACACGTGGAGAGATAACTCAGTGCCTTAGCGCACATTTGAATCATTTCATAATATTAAATACTGGCTTTTTTATGCAAATATTTTTATTTATTGATTGAAAACTAAAGAATATCAAAACGCTTGGGAGCAAATGATATGGGAGTTTCACTCCTAGACTTTAATGTAATAGAACTTAAGTAGATGTAATTTTTTTCTTCGAGAAGATAGATAGTCGGGGGGGACCCTAGGAACCCTCTTGTATATGTAGATGCATTGTATGACCAAATGAGGTTGTTGGAGGAGCATTGTTGTTGAATAGGATGTAGCTGCAAGTTAGTTACAAATCCTCAGAGGAGGAAATATGAGATAGAATAGTTCTTTGAGGGAGCTTGAGGGAGTTGAGATTCTATTACAGTCCATCCTGCACATATTGTAATTAGACATTCATCTTAATACGAAGAAATCAATTTTCCTACAAATGAACTTTCTGTGCGTTTATGTGTATATGATGAATGTTATTTGTGCATGTTTATGTATGTTGTAGATGTATGTGATAGACTTTTATCTATAATAGGAAGATATACTTCTCTATATTCGTTGAGGTTGTTATATTGTTCTAAATTCTTTAGGATGTGCAAGGAGTGCACGACAAAACATTGGAGTTTTTGTAGCCAGCACAAGCAGTGTGCATATGAACTCTGTGGAGTCAGAAAAGAACATGATAGAAGGGGACACCAGAGTGATGAAAACTCAAGGGAAACCTCAAGGTTGCTAGATACCTTAGAGTACAAATTGTCCAGAGGAATCATAGAGAGACAGAGTCACCGAGAACTATGTAGAGCTATGCTCGATGGGCATTGAGCAGGTGCAAGTGTGCACAAGGAGAACTCTATGTCAAGTTAAAATAGAAGAGTATCATAGCAAGATACTCGCAGAGTTGTTGAACACTCTGGAGAAAATGTTCAGCAAGGTGTGCATTGAGAAAACGTTGTCAAGAAGGTACAAGAATCCATTTGGGGAGTAAAGGGACTGAAACCTTAGAACTTGAGTAAGAAAAATCTCAAGAGAGACAACACAAGGAGTGCACGTAGAAGAGAATTTACTTTAAGGTTATAATATCAAGAGGAGTAGTGCAAGTTTACATGCAGAGTGCAAGTGTACATCAGAGCTGAGGTCAATTTTCATTTTCAAAGCTCAGGAGGAAAAGAAGAGTCGACAACCTAGAAACTGGTTCCGTAGGAGAAGTTTCAAAGGCTACAACCGTTGAACACTTACAAATTTTCCCAAGTCTGGGAGAACAAAATATCTTAAGAGGAGGAGAGACAACAACCGTCAAATTGACTATAGGAAGAGATATGGACTGTCATATCAGGGTCCAGGATGAAGGAGGAATGCACGAGGAGGAGAACAGATCCCAGCCATTGAATTTAGGCATGAGAGATCGACATCCCTCGGATCTAAGTAAAGTGCACAAACCTTAAGTCCTTTGGGAGTGCACAAGAGAGTGGACTTGTTGAAGTCCCAAAGCCAGTCGAGACCATCCATTGTCCAGGGTGACAGGTGGTGGAAGATATGAGACTTCGTAGTAGAAGTACTTCGAGAGTTATCAGACATGTAGAAAGTGAAAGCGTCGAAGAGAAGAAGGCTAAAGTAGATACTAGTCTTTGGTCACCAGGGAGGTACGTGTCAACAGATCTGAGACTTCAGGGAAAGTCACTTCAGAGGATTTCAAGTTTGGAGTGTGACAGACTCCCGAAGTCCCGAAGGCCAAAGTAGATCACAACCATTCATTGAGAAAGACACGTGGTGAGAGATCATGAAGTTCAGAGGCCTAACACTTTGAAATGAGGTCGCCGAGAGTGGAGAAGATCTAGACCATCATATCCAGAGGGATGCATGACATAAATCTATCAACTTCAGGTGAAAACACTCCAGGAGGAATGAGTGTGCAAGATTCTGAAACTCCTGAAGCCCGAAGATACGAAGTGGATCATGACCATCAGATCCAAAAATACATGCGTCGACATATCGTGTATTTTGGGTGAAAGCAATCTGAGAGAAAGTGAGCATGAAGTTGAGACTTCCAAAGGCCTAAGTCCCAAAGTGGACCATATCCATTGATTTGAGGAGGACTCGTGGTAGAAGATCTGTCATTTTGGAGAAACGTCACTACGGGAGAAAAAGGAGTGTGTTGAAACAAGAACTCCCAAAGGCCGAAGAGCCAGAGTTCATATAAGTCGTTCATTTTCTAAGGACAAGTGTTACCATATCTTCCACTTCAGAAGACAACCATTTCAGGAAGAAGCAGGCACATGAGTTTGAAACTCCCGAACCCCAAAGAGCCTAAGTTAATCGTAGCCCTCGATCTGAGGGAGACATGTGTCGATAGATCGCAGACTCCAGGTGAAAGAATCTTGGGAGAAAGTGAAGGAAGGAATGGAGGTAGATCTCATCCGTTGATCAAGAGGCACTTCCTGAGATCACAAGATCAACATTCGCGCTTAATTGCGGGGACATAAGTTCTCATAATTTAAAAATCGTGGAGCGGGCCGCAACCAAAACCACGATATTTCTAGAGGGATATGTGGCAGCTAGTAGTGAATTGTGAGGAGAAAAGCAATGTGGTCTCAAACCACTCTAGGTCACCCTGCAATTGCATGATTATGTGAAGACATATCCCAAGGTCACATATGGGAGAGGGCTAACAAGAGAGGAGCTAGTGCCTAAAACTTGAGAGTTCAACAGTGTGAAGGAAGAGGTTTCGGGTGCCATAGAACCTGCACCAGAAGACTGAAAGGACCTATGTTAAATCACAAGTGATACCATTAAAGTTTCAGAGAGCCGATTTGGCTTGGGAATCGAAGATCCTTGACTGGGCGGTCGCGCAACCCCTCAGGAGAGAAGGGGGGTCTGCATCAAGAAGCCAACACGAGCATACTTTTCATGAGTGGGAAGGAACTCTCGAGTGAAGTTAATAAGGAACATGAGATGTTGTTTGCTATAGTGAGGAATCCAAAAATTATCCTTACAATTACTTCTATGGAGGATTTGCCTGAGGAAATTTAGGAGATTTTAGAGAATTTTTCTGATATAGTAGTGGATGATTTTCCATTCTCATTTCTACCTATCAGAAGTATCATCCATCGCATTGACTTGATACCAAGAGAAAACCTTCTAAACAAAAAGGTGTACAAGTTGGCACCTCAAGAGAATGAGGAGGTGAAAAGACAGGTTAAGGATCTGTTAGACAAAGGTTTGGTCAGAGAAATCTTGAGTCCATGCGGAGTACCAACTGTGTTGAGTCCGAAGAAGGATGGAAGATGGAGAATGTGTACACACTCAAGGGCCATAAACTATATTACCATTAGGTATAGATTTCCATTGCCAAGTATGGATGGCTTAATGGATTGTTTGAGTGGAGCGAACTATTTTTGAAAGATAGATTTGAAAAGTGGATATCACATGATAATGATGAGAGAAGGTGATGAGTGGAAAACAACCTTCAAGACAAATGAGGGGTTGTATGAATGGATTGTTATGTCATTTGGCTTAACGAATTCCCCGAGTAATTTTATGAGGTTGATGAATGAAGTGTTGAAAGATTTTATTGGAAATTTTTTGATTGTATATCTAGATGATATACTGGTATTCAATAAAACTGAAGAAGAGCATCTGAGGCACTTAACATTAGTGATGAAGAGGTTATAGCAGGAGAAGTTGTTGATAAATATAAATAAATCCTCTTTCATAAATACAAAACTCATTTATCTATGTTTTGTGATCTCTTTGAATGAATTGAAGATGGATCCTGAAAAGGTGAAAGAAATCAGAGAATGGTCGTCACCAAGGAGTATATTTGAGCTGAAAATCTTCCATGGATTAGCGAGTTTTTACCAAAAGTTCATTAGGAATTTTAGTGAAATCAGTGCACAGATGATGGATACAGTGAAGAAAAGACATAAGTCTTTCAAATGGACATAAGAGGCTTAGAAGAGATTCAATATATTGAAAGATAAGATAACGGAACAACCGATTATGGTTTTGTCGGATTTCGGGAAGACATTTCAGGTGAGATGTGATGCGAGTGGAGTTGCAATTGGAGCAGTCTTGAGCCAAGATAATAAGCCTATTGCATATTTGAGAGAGAAGTTGAACGGGCCTAAGAGAAAATACTCCACATATGATAAAGTGTTCTATGCCATAATTCAAGCCTTGAAGAAATGGCGGCACTATCTTTTTCCAAAATATTTTCTTTTGCATAGTGATAATTAGGATTTAAGATTCATAACCAGACAAGATAAGTTAAACCAGAAACATGCCAAGTGGATAGAGTTTATGGAAAAATTCACTTTTGTCATTAAACATATTTCTACTAATCCTAACAAGGTTGTTGATGCATTGAGCAAGAGATGTCTAATTCTACAGGAATTTCAATTGAAAACCTTGGGGTTTGACCACCTTAAGGAAATGTATCATGATGATATAGATTTCAAGAAAGCATATGAAGAATGTGTGAATCCTGTTCTCAGAGATAGAATCCAGTGGGTTGATTATCTGATTTAGGATGGGTTGTTGTTCAAAGGATGCCAGTTGTGCATACCAAAGTGTTTTATGAGGGAGAATTTGCTAAAGGAAAAGCATAGTGAAGGTCTAGTTGGACATTTCGACCATGAAAAAACGTTTTCACAGTTGAATGGTTCATATTATTGTGCAGGAATGAGGGAAAACATGAAAATATTTGTAAACAGATGTAATATTTTCCAATATTCAAAGGGAAAGAAACAAAACATTGGGTTGTATCAACCATTGCCTATTCGAGGGAGGCCTTAGGATGCAATAAGAATGGATTTCGTGTAAGGGTTGCCAAGAACACAAAGAGGAAGTGATTCCATATTTTTGGTAGTGGACATATTTTCAAAGATGGCACACTTTATCCCATGCCAGGAGACTAGTGATGCAATGCACATTGCTAACTTGTTTTTCAAGAAAGTTGTAAGACTCCATGGATTACCCAGGAGTATTGTTTCAGACAAGGATACCAAAATTGTTGGCCATTTATGGAGAACATTGTGGAATAAGATGGGAACATAACTATACTTCAGCTCTGCATATCACCCTGAAACAAATGGACAAAATGAGGTGGTGAACTGAAGTTTAGGGGATTTGCTGAGGAGTTTGGTCACTGAACATCATAGCCCGTGGGATCAGATTCTAGCACAAGCGGATTTTTCATATAATGACTCAGTGAACAGAAGTAATGGAAGGAGTCCATTTCAAATAGTATATGGAATGAATTCGAGGGGAGTATCAAAGTTAATAGGTCTAGAGAAAAGTGAATTTAGAAGTGTTGGAGTCGAAGACTTCACTGCAGAAATGCAGGAGCTTCATAATTAGATCAAAGAGCAGTTGAAAAGGAGCAACAGTGAATACAAACACAGAGTTGATCAACATAGGAGGAAACTTGAGTTTGAAGTTGGAGATCAAGTTCTCACACATCTTAGGAAGGAGAGGTTCCCAAGAGGAACATATAATAAACTAAAGTGTAAGAATATAGGACCATGCAAAATCCTAAGAAAATTTGGTGAGAATGCTTATGAGATAGAGCTTCCAGAAGATGTGGGTATATCACCCATATAAAGAATTGCATACCTGTATCCTTACAGGGAATATGGAAATGGAGGACCCGAAGATCAGAAGG
>JASDQU010103793.1:182922-194454 GCA_032191745.1 Picea mariana | reverse complement strand
TTGAGTTTATTCTATTACTATCACTTTGGTTGGTTGTGTTCTTTTGCAGGTTCATCATTGTATGAGAATTGGAACGGAGCTAGGATGGCAATGGCGAGAGGAAGCGACGTTTAAACGGTATGTCACCTATCCCTATTTAGTTAGTAAATTCAATATTTAAAAGTTAAGAAAAGCATCATGTTCTGGTGGGTTTTTTTCTAGATCTAGGTGGATCTAGGGAGATCAGTTAGTGTATGCACCTACTGATTTATCCCATAATAGCAAGGTGTGCGTGATAGAGTCTATTTTGGCTCAGAAATTACTGGAGAGATAGCTTGAAGACAATTATCCGCAAAGAGTGTGTGATCGAGGGGTTTGACCAAAAATTTCAGAAGGGTTAGCTGAATTTGTTCACATGGAAGACAATATTATGGAAGATACTTGTTGCAAGACATGCACAGGTTGAGATTTAACTAAGTGTTGAACAGAGTATTCAAAGAGTAAAAAGTTCTAAAAAGAACATGTTCAAGAGGAAGAACGACGAGAAATATTATAAGGAAGGAGTCCTTTGGGTTTCTCCAAATCATCAAAGTGAGATCTGTACAAGAGGGATCAGGATCATTCTAGGTCATCAGATCTAGAGATTTGCACGGATAATTGACCGAGAGGTGTTTCAGTGTTTCAGAGTTTAGAGAAATTCAAAGAGTTGAAGAGGTGGGATCGTCGAACTCGCGAAGTTGCGAGTTGAATCTTAGTCATTGGCTGCAAGGAGGTACATGGCAACATATTAGAGAATCTGATAGTTAAGAGGTCAAGAGGAAGTAAGTGTGGAGTAAGTAAAGTTTCGCGAAGTCGCGAAACCCGAAGCACAGTTGGACCGTCAGATCCAGGGAGACACGTAGGAGAGACCCGTGAATTCGTAGAAATCTATTTTGGAAGGAAGCAGAGGAGGATAATGTAATATCATTGGAGCCCAAAGTGGCGAAGGGTTGGCCCGAGGTTATATCCCATGGTTATAGAGGAGAAGGAGTATAGCGCTAATCTAGTACTCATGAATCGGTGTTGCTAAGCGACAGAGAGCGGAGTTGCAAGTAGTCCGAACTTTCACATGACATCAAGGGGACCTGTGAGTGTATAAATTGTTTAGGGTATGTTGAAGGCCCAAAGAACCAATTCGGTTCAAAGAGTTTGAATATACAAGGTCGAGAGGTCGCAAAATTCCCAGGAGAGAAGCGGGGGGGGGTTTCCATCATCGTGAATATCTTCTACTCCTCCCGAACTAATCTCATCCATTCATCTTCCAAATAAAAGGATATTCCCTTTCGAGAATTAAATCTCACTATCCTTCCTGAGATTTGTCAGCTCTAATATACTTAAGCACCTTGTGTTATTTTTCCTAAACTTAACAGTTAGAGGAATTCTTTCGCGCACCCCTTGCGCTCATTCATCAACTCTAGAATGTAAGAGGTTCTTGGTCTTTTCCCGCCTCACAGGGAGCCAATGCATACATGCACTATATTTCCTGAGCTTAATAGAATACTTCCTCCAGTAGACTCAGAACGACTGGGAGTGTCGGCATGCACATGTGAGACTATTCCCAAGGTCGACAAACTCAAAGTTTGTTTATTTTAATTGGATCCACCACAAGGATCATGAAGTACGTGTACAAGACATATAATTCCTTACCTTTTTAAATACACAATCATGAATAATTAAAGGGATACATTATAACCATTAAGAAAACATGCACATCCCTAAAACATTCATAGGATATCCAACTTTAATCTACAGTTACATAGGATATGAGAATACTTATCTATTACAGGTTGCCGCCAACTAACTGACTGTGGGTGTTCTCCTTTCCACCCAACCATAGGCTCAGAGGCATTCATTCTTAGTGCTCTAGCCAACCCCATTCCAAGCCATGATATCACTAGGGAATTTATGCCAATTCTCAATGATCCTTTGTCTTTCACATCTACTGTAAGGTTTATCAGATACTTCTTCAGCATCAAGCTCTTGGTCTTCTACTCAGGTCTCGTTCTCTTCAAAATATCTAGTATTCCTCCCTTTGTTACGACCTTGATGAGGTTTATCATATGCTTCCTCAACATCAAGCTCACAACCTTCTACCCATTCGCATCTGGAGAGCTTCTCGCATTCTCCACTCTTCTCTTTATAATCTTATGTTCCTTGCATGGACATCCCTCTTCTCATGTTCTTTGTGTCATATGGAAATCTCAGGTCAGTCTAGGTCTGCAGGACCCTGTGGTACTTTGAGATGAAATTCTATAGCTAGACCATGCCACTATTCATGGGGGTGGTTGATGGTTCAACCACTAGTCCTTTCTTCATTAACTGATTTCTCTCCTTGGGATTCGGAGGAGGTTTTTTATCCTCATCAAAGAGGAATTTGGGATCATTCGACATAACAAACCATATCTTATAGTTTTCACATTCTTTCCTCTAGTGATATCATGGCCAGTACTTTCAAGGCTTCACCCCCACAGTCAGTTGTTGTTTATTCAAACAATAATCCATTTACATCATTCCCATGCCACAACATGGTAATCCTAATTAATGATTAATTACAGGTTGGGGGAAGAAGGGGTGTTACAATCCCCTCCCCCTTAAACGGAACATTGTCCTCGATGTTGTTTCTTAGTAACACTTGTCATGCCTTTCTTATTCATTTGCTTCATAAGTCTTGACCTTTGTCACCTACCTTCAATAATTCTTGAACAACAAGCACATTAATCATAGTCTTATGCGAAAACATTTTACTATTGTTCAAATTCAAGAGGAAAATTTCACAATCTAGCATAATACTCATTTGTGTATTTTGTGGATTTGTATCCACATGGATTTCTTGTTATCCAAGCTCACTATTTTTCCTTGAAATACCCATTGTGTGCATGATCCCAATCAATATTTTATAAGAATTATCAAATTCTCCTCTTCCTTGTGGTCACTCACCTTCCAGACCCAGGCTCAGGAATCCCCTTCTCTGCTATGTAGTTCCTTGGGTGATCCATCTTTCCTTGTCAAGGATTTCTCGCACAAGAAGATTTCTAGAGACTTCATTGACACTTACATTCGAGGCATCCCTCCGGCTTGTGTTACCTCAACACAACATATTCTAGGCTTTCATGACTTACCACGGGGTTCTCATGTTTCAATAGTGGCCTCTTTCATGTTTTTCATCTTGATAGTCTTCATCTATCCTTTATGGACAGATATTTTCTTCTCACCTGTATCACAAGTATACAGAAATTCATGAGACATTATCACAAATTCTAAATTTAATAATTTTATTGCAAATCTGTCACCCATAGATTTTCCAATTTCCTCATTCATTTTCAGATCTGTTTCGTACGGAACCAGATTCGCCAATTATGGGACTTTCCTTCCCATAGTAGTTTGGCTCAAAATGCAATTTTGGTCTTCCTTATGGACTTACAACAATTCCATATCCAAAAGCCTTTGCTTCCTGCAATTTCAACATTCCTCAGCCAAACAAATTGTTAGTTCTCATGCACATTATATGTTCATTTCAAACTTGCAGTGGTGTTGGCAGCCAATTCACATTTTTTCTACTATCCTTATAAGCTTCCTACACCAGTGTTTTGCAAACCTTAATTTTCGTCGCAATTCTCAAATAAAATGACACTTTTATCTTTTGCGCTATTTACACACTTACCTTTCTTCTTGTTTTCACGACTGCAAGCGTGAAAACTTGGTTTTTGAAGTTGCATTAAAATCATCACTGAATTGTTGTTATCATTCTTTCGATATGCCCATTGTGTTTACATTTTACTTATCATTATACAGTTGGAAAGACCTTTTGATCTGTACTCATTAGACATTTTTTTATTGATTATGTAATTTCGTTTCATGAGTGATTGAGTTTGTGATGCATTGGTGATTGGATTTACATGTTATTTGATCAATTCACTTGACACATTGGTTACATAAAAAATCATTGGTGTTATGGTTAAACCCTTGGTATGAATCGTTTCATAAAACACTTGGTATTGGTTTCGATTCATTTGTTTGGTTTTAAAACTATGGTATAACTACTGCTCAATCCACTTACCATTGATTTCATTGGTTGATTGAATGGCATAATTGTTAACACATATGCATAGCCATTTGAATAGTTATAAGCATCGGCGGTTGTACTGTGGATATGAATGTTGTGCATGGGCCAAAATAGCTCCACCACCTTCGCACGATATGTCATTAATGTCTTTCCCCCTATCCCTGTTTCACCTCTACTAGTTTCAGGTAAGCCTATGAGCATTCTTCCCCTACATATGTTGTAATTCAAACCCTGGCTCGTTCACACTGCTCACCGTGTGCTCCTGTCTATGGCACCAGTGGTGCGAATAGAGCCGAACGATAGTCAAGCCCTACTACTGTTTGATAACGCCCAGAAAGATTTAGAGGATAGTGTTTGGCTCACGTTTGTACAGAGGTTCGAGGGTTTTAATCTATTTGTTGCACAACAATTCGCCCTTACCTTTGATGGGTGTAGGGCTAAAGTAGGTGACATTCAGCTTGAGCTGAATGAAGAGTTCATAAGCTCTTCCACAGGATTGGCAGCCACGGGCCAGCGATGGTTTAAAAACTCTAAAGTCGATGAGGTGCCATGGCCTTTGCTATTCGTATCATGAAAAGTCGCATCCTGTGACAAAGGTATTCCTATTTCCACGCTTAAACCAAGGTGGCATGATCTTTTGATAATGGTTAAACAATTTGTAACCTGTGAGGGTCGGTATGGATTTGTTTTTATTTATCATCTTCGACTGTTAATTAATCTCACGGGTTATCCATTGAACATGCCATTTTATTTCCAGCGTAGTCTTTACAAAATGGATAAGAGGTTCAAATGGGAGAAGGTCAATAGTAGCTTGTTTCACCATGGCTTAATTAGACTCATCGTCATTCACCATTTGAACCTTCATGGTGATAGTTGGCAAGATTTTCTCTCTCGAAATGGTTTTGTTGATTCAGAGTCCATCCAAATCGATAAGCATGTGGTTAGGGATATTAAGGTCGGGCCAACCATGCCTTTCCATGCCCTTCTACCCTCTCCCAAACCCTCGGTTGGCCCTGACATCGACCTACCCGACATTATAGCAGACAAGGTTGAGGTTGTAAAGAAGCCTGTGAGTAAGAAGGTCAAGGGTAACCCTAATGTCAACAGTAAAGGTAAAAAGAATGCTCGATTGATATCGAGACTTGCTCGGAATAAACCTAAGCCAAACGCTGATCAAAAGCCCATAGTCCTCAGTGAAGACTCGGACTCTGATATCGAGTGCTTCCTAGCTGGAGAGTACCCTTGTTCCCAAGGTCTGTGCTCCGAGCCACCCTATGACTTTGTTTCTAATTTACCCCCTTGCCTAAAGAACAATCCTAGCTACCCAGGAATCAAGCTACCTAATGAAACCCTCGGTGACTTAAACCAACCCTCGCCTGCAATTTCGAAGCCCAAGCAGATAGCGTGTGTCCAATGTAATATGTGGCTAGAGCGCTACTATACCGATGTTCCATTATTACAGTCGAAAATCAAATCATTGGAAAACCAAGTTACAGTGTTGACAAGAGAAACGGACAAGCTTCAAGCTAATGACAAGAAGCAGAAAACCACTAGTTCGATCATTTTTAGGAATGTCGAGTCGGCGACAGCCTTCGTCAATTCCAAACTATCATGACCAAGTTGTCTATTGATTATCCAGGTATGCATTTTGATATCAATTTCGATTTATCAATAGCTTGGATTAATATAATGAATTGGTTTTTGAGTTTCGATAAGTCTGTTTATTATTCGAAATAATTTTGTCATGGTTTGATTATCAAAAACGGTTATGAAGTGGATCCTGTACAATAGATTCATTTTACTAAATTCGAATATGGTTATGATTTTGGTATGCGATTTTGTCATGCCCAGCTTAGTAGAAGTGAATGATTGATTTTGAATTGGAGTGGTTTGCTTTAGAAAATTTCTGTTAGTTTGAATTAATGTGATCATTGAAGTTTGCTTTCGCTTGGATTTTGTTTGCATCTGACCTGTACAGGAGATTTTTATGCTAAAATTAGAGCACGACTATGTTTTGATTTGGTATGATTTCATTGTGGTTGGATCATATCGGCTCTGATTTAGTTTTTATGGTTTGATTTTGGAACAATTTCGTGGGCTTGAATTGTTATGATCCTTTAAATATGTTATGCGTCGTTATTAATGATTGGTTTAAAAAATATGATGTAATCTTTTAAATCAGGAAAACAACTCTATTTGACTTCGATTTGGCAAAAACAACTCTGTTTTGTATGGACTCGATATTCTCATTTAGCCTGGGTCGAAGATCTATTCGCTAAAATCATGGAAACAATGTTAATTCATAACGATTCTGCCAGCCTCAAACCGTTTCGATTCATTCCTATTTGATTTGATTTGCAAGTGATTAGCATGATCATTTATATTTAATACAGTTATACCAATTTGAAAACGATCCTATTGGTTTCGTTTGGATACGACAATGATCTTGTGGATAGCTGAAGCAACTATTTGTGTTGATTTCAATTGGTTATGAAAATGATTTTGCTGTCGAGTTATCCAATACGATTCTGTTTACCCGAATTTGTGATAACAAATGGAACAGAGTACATGCATCTTTATAATCATTCGATTGATCATAGTCTTGTTTGCTCTCAAATTAGTATAACAATTTTGATTTGAATGATTTGTTTGTCTTTCAAATAGCAATTAGATACTTGTTTAATAGTTTGAATTTAATTTTTTGAGTGTTGAATTGGTTTTAATACGATTCTGTGTTCAATTTAGACCAGCTACAGAATCGCAAGATTCTATAGCTAGTCTTTAAAATTAGATTTTTATCAATTCTATCTACAAAATATCCTCTAATATTGTCTATTCTTATCCTTGTTTAGGTACATACAAATTGCAATGGTCAATTTGGGCATGCTGTGACAACATAGGAGATATTTGTGTGATGTAGTTTTTATTTTTAAGTTGTTAGTTTGAGTTAGAGAGAGAAACTTGGGATATTTTCCCAGATTTGTGTAAACAGTTTTGATAACTTCCACAGGGATGTTTTACCCTGTGTAAGGTATTTAAATACTTGTCATTTTTTGTAATAATGATCATCATCCTCACTGTGGGAGAACCAGACTATCGATTTATGATTCAGACTGAGACAAAATTTGATGTCTTGTAACAGCTTTCGCTTTCAATATATCAAACTTTTGTTTCAAGCTTCTGCATATCAGTTGGCAATTAATTATCGACTACTTTAGCTATCATAATTCTTTGTATGCTGATGGGATTTGATTTATATGTTGTCTGTATCTGATCTCTCCTATTTGTAAAGTACAGCAATTACTTTGTTTCAGTTAATGAATGACAGATTTCTCTTCTTTGTTAATTGAATCATTGTGTATAGATCTTTGCATGCAAATTTATCTAACAGTGAAGATTTGTAAATCATAAGATTGTTGTAACTTTTATGTCTTGTTTGTTCTGTTATCGATATTCAATAGAGCACTGCTGCTTACCGTTTACTAGAGGCTAGAAGAGGATTGATGTGGGTTTCCTCCCATCAAACAACTGAAGCGACCATCATACACAGGACAAACCTGAAGCGTTACTTCAGGTCAGTTTGTTATTTAGTATTTAATAGTTAATTTGTTAGTATAATTTAAGTAGTTTAGTTAGATATATGTGTAGTTTAGATTTGTAGTTAGAGTTAGTATTTTATTTGTTTAGTTTAGATAGTTTTTATTTTATTTCTTTTTCATAAAATTATAAAATCAAAAAACAATACTCCCGCTGTCTTAGGACAGATTACAAATGAGTTTTTCAGTTTTTCATTCAAATCTGTAATTTGTAAATTATGTACATTTGTGAATAAGATTTATTTCTGTTAGTAGTTAGGTGTTTAAATTCGTAGAGTTATTATAGTATTAGATAGTAGATTGTATATATAATAGTTAGATTAGTTCATTAGTTTGTTTTAATTGTTATTTTTCATTTAGATTAGTTAATTTAGAGTAGTTTTCTTTTTGTTTTCTTAGGACCTTAGATCGGCCAATGGAGCCGCTAAACCCATCAGGGTGGGTTATCCCAAACAGCTTGGGTTATTTAGACAACCCCGGATCGGATCCACTCTCCCAGTTGACAGACGGTCAATTTCGCCCATCAACAAATGGCGCTAGAAGCAGGGGCTGAAATTAATTAATGGCACGAGGTAGTCGTAAGACTCCTCCACCACCTAATCGCTCACCTATAGTGACAAGAATTCATTTGAACGATAATATTCCCCCTCAAACAACAACCACATCAACAGATGATCCATGGGTCACATTTGAACCAGTAACCCCAAATCCTACAGGTGGTGACATACAAGAGATTGGCCGCCAATCTCTAATAAGAACACATAGTGCCTTAGCCCATTTGAGGCAACCAAACCGTCCATTGGACCAACCTTTAGATTTCTCTGATATCAGAGAACAACTCGGAGGCACTAATATCACTGTGAACCCTACAGATCCAACCCTCAATCCTACTGCAGGAGGATCTGGAATTCCTCCCTCACCACCTCCATCATCTCCTTCCTCTTCTGGAGGAGGTTGTAATGTCCCATTTTTACTAGGCAGTCGGGATACCGTGATGGTTTATACAGTTTCCTGTAAACCATTAGATGGATGAGCTAGGGAAACGATACTGGTAAAGTCACTTTCGAATTATAAAGTGAAAACTTAGGAAAAGTGAGTTTATTATTATTAAACCCCTCTTTGAGGGTATTTCTCTCCAATTAATAATTAACTGAATATTTTAATGGAGAAAAGGACAAGTGAATGAATAAAAGGATGATTGATGGGGAAAAAGGGGATCGACTATTCATTTTAAAAAATCGCGTTTTGGAGAAGAGCTCGGTGAGCAAATGAGGGTTTCAGCCGAAAACCCATTCGGCACTCGGATTTGGCAGTGAGACTATCTACCCTAGCCTTGGGATCTCGGATTCGGCAGTGAAACTACCTACCCTAGCTGGGAGAATTAGAGAATTCATTCAGGGTTCTCATTTGTAGACATCGACATTGTGATTTGGAGAATTTCATTGAAGAAAGGTTTCATTGCAGATTTGGCAGGAAAGAGGGCATTTTCTTTGGCATGTGGGCAGTGTTGGGTATTCTCTTGGAGCTGGGTGCGTTCTCTCCTTCATGGCAGTGTATTAACTCTTGTGGGTGAGTTGCATCATCAAAAAAAAAACGTGGGAGTTGCCTTTGCTGGGTATTCTTCTTGTGGGATGCGTGTTGTGAAGGTTGGCCGAGTTTCCCAACTGAAGAGGTTGTGTGTTGTGAAGAGAGGTCGTGTTTCCATCTGTAGAGGCTGCGTGTTGTTCCCTGCTGTGTGGAGATCAAGAGGAATGGATGCTGGTCGATTTCTTCTTGATGTTGGTCGACTTCATCCTTGAGACTATCTCTTGTAATGGAAGGGGCGTTGAGAGCTGCCAAAACTCTCAAATGATTAGTAGAACCACAGCTACTTAACAACGCTTCAGTTAGCAATTCGTGTGGGCAGAGTGGGTCGTGTCTCTTGGCTGCGTATGAGGGTGGTTCCAAGCCTGTTGTAGCCATTGTTCTCTTCATTTTGGGAGGTACTCCTATTGCATTTTGATTGTATTGACACAGCAGTAATATAAAATAAGAGCAGCCATTGTTTAGCTTAATGGATCATATAAATATGAGTGTCTTTTTATTATAAATTTATGCGTTTTCATTATATGTCAAATAACATGTTATGCACCAATTTGGGGAGGTATAAGAGACTGGAAAACCAATAAAACAGCCAAAAAAACCAATAAATACATCGTTGTCCGATCAAATTTTCACCTACAGCCATAAACTCAGAAGTACGCAAATTGTTTGACGAAAGTCCAACATCATAATTTGAAGGATTTTCCTACATTTCCAACTTAGAATATTTCAGTGGTATCAGAGCATGATCTTGGCCAACTGTGGGCAACATTGATGACTGAGGAAGGGCTACAGAACATTACTTATAGGCGCAGGAGGTATAGAAGCATAGAGGGCAGGGAAGAAGACATGGAGGGCATTCCAGGAAATAATGCAAATCTACCAGAGGACAGAGAGGATGGTTTGTTCAGAGGTCTTATGAAAGACTTACAGGATATAGAAGAGGGTCAGAGAGAGACCCGAGATTTCATGGGCAAAATCACAGGTTATGCTCTAGGGAGCAAGCACGGTGAAGAAAGGGGGGAGAGCAGCAAGAGAGGACAGATGGAAGAAGGGGGAAATGCACATAGACCTCATGTTGAGGTGATCACTTCTAGGACCGGCCCTCAGAACTTCCCTCAGGACTACAGCAAGATTCCTAGATCTACCATGCCTAAGTTATTAGGACCACAGGAGACAGGTATAGGAGGGCAGGTAGAGCAAGATGAGCCATTAGCAACATATTTTCAGGAGTATAAGGCCATGGATCCGGATTTGAGAGAAGCTATGACTTTTGTCGAGTTTTGTAGCTTCAAGGGGAGAAACAAGCCGAGGTTATTCAATAGGGGTCCCACACAGAGCTATGAGTTACAGCGCACAGTGGGCAAGCTCACTCTACCATACTTCGATGGGATGTCGAAGTGCACTGCACGAGCTTGGGTGCAGAAGCTCGACACTTACTTCCA
The DNA here is from genome assembly GCA_032191745.1 of Picea mariana. Classification (NCBI taxonomy): domain Eukaryota; kingdom Viridiplantae; phylum Streptophyta; class Pinopsida; order Pinales; family Pinaceae; genus Picea; species Picea mariana. The sequence continues at coordinate 183,751 of JASDQU010103793.1, read as the reverse complement.
GCTGAACCCCATGGCAGAGACCGATGCCATTAAGTTGGCGACATTGCACTTGGAGGGTGAGGCACAGGACTGGTGGTACCACGGGATGACCACTCTGGGTCATGCCCATATTGTCACCTATGGTGAGTTCACAGGTAGACTGGTGCACCGATTTGATAGACGAGATCCTGAGATGTCTTTTAGAGACTTAGTACAGTTGAAACAGACTGGGTCGGCAGATGCATATATATCAAATTTCCAGAGGATATCAGTGATGGTCACCGATATCTCCGAGGCCCTTTTGTTGATGTTGTTCACAGAGGGGCTAATCGAGCCACTCCGAGGATGGGTGAAGGCTTACAAGCCTACTTCACTACAGGATGCAGTTAGCAGGGCTAGAGACTTACAGGAATCCATACCTAAGCCCAAGTTCACCCCGAGACCGAACTTCCCCACGAAGTTCGATGACAGGACACCACCACAGAGGGATGGCACAGGACAGCAACAGAGAGACTGGACAGGACAGCCACAGAGGGATTGGACAGGCAGGAATAGGATGGATGATGCTACCAGGCGGGATCTCAGGAGGAGGGAGCTGTGTTTCAGTTGCCAGGAACCATGGGTACCAGGTCACAGGTGTGAAGGCAAGGCCAAGGCACACTACATAGTGGTGTTTTCTGATAGTGGGGATGACGAGGAAGAAGAGGAACAAGGGAAGAAGGAGGATTTGTTGACAACAGAGGCAGAGCAGGCATCGATGGAAACATGAGGGGTTATAGCATCACTCTCCGGCATACCCAGATTTCACACCTTCAGGATGAGGGGAGGAGTGCAGGGACATCGAGTGATA
>JASDQU010103793.1:150663-173488 GCA_032191745.1 Picea mariana | reverse complement strand
CCGCTGGCAGTGAAGCAATGTCGGGTATATGAAAATTTGCAAATAAGAAACCTCTTAATGTCCTTTATTCTGATCTAGAACTTCTTGGCAGGATACAGATGTCAGAGTGGGTTAAACGGCAGCCCTGTCGAGGCTATGGACGCCTGCTGGCAACAGTGGCTCTGTCAACCGTATTGGGGATTTTATCTTTAATATCGCAACTCGCTTGTCTTGAGACTGTTATCAGTTGTCATCCTTTAAACACTGCTGGAATATTTGGTTAATGATGATGTTTACACAATTTTCTGGTTGTTATTTTTGAGTTAGAATTTTTCTCGTTATCCTAATCTGAATTTGTTCTTTTGGCAGAGATAACTGCTTCTACCAGTGTGTCGCAATTGTTGGCAGCCAATTCACATTTTTTCTACTGTCCTTATAAGCTACCTACACCAGTGTTTTTCAAACCTTAATTTTCATTGCAATTCTCAAATAAAACGACACTTTTATCTTTTGCGCTATTTACACACTTACCTTTCTTCTTGTTTTCACGACTGTAAGTGTGAAAACTTGGTTTTCGAAGTCGCATTAAAATTGTCACTGAATTGTCGTTATCATTCTTATCGATATGCCCAATGCGTTTACATTTTACTTATCATTATACAGTTGGCAAGACCTTTTGATATGTACTCATTAGACATTTTTTGATTGATTATGTAATTTCGTTTCATGAGTGATTGAGTTTGTGATGCATTGGTGATTGGATTTACATGTTATTTGATCAATTCACTTGACACATTGGTTACATAAAAAATCATTGGTGTTATGGTTAAACCCTTGGTATGAATCGTTTCATACAACACTTGGTATTGGTTTCGATTCATTTTTTAGGTTTTAAAACTATGGTATAACTATTGCTCAATCCACTTACCATTGATTTCATTGGTTGATTGAATGGCATAATTGTTAACACATATGCATAATCATTTGAATAGTTATAAGCGCCGGCGGTTGTACTGTGGATATGACTATTGTGCATGGGCCAAAATAGCTCCACCACCTTCGCACGATATGTCATTAATGTCTTTCCCCCTATCCCTGTTTCACCTCTGCTAGTTTTGGGTAAGCCTGTGAGCATTCTGCCCCTGCATATGTTGTAATTCAAACCCTGGCTCGTTCACACCGCTCACCGTGTGTTCCTATCTATGGCACCGGTGGTGTGAATAGAGTCAAACGGTAGTCAAGCCCTGCTACTGTTCAACAACACCCGGAAAGATTTAGAGGATAGTGGTTGGCTCATGTTTGTACAGAGGTTCGAGGGTTTTAATCTATTTGTTGCACAAAAATTCGCCCTTACCTGTGATGGGTGTAGGGATAAAGTAGGTGACATTCAGCTTGAGCTTAATGAAGAGTTCATAAGCTCTGCCTCAGGATTGGCAGCCACGGGCCAGCGATGGTTTAAAAACTCTAAAGTCAACGAGGTTCCATGCCCTTTGCTATTCATATCATGCAAAGTCACATCCTGTGACAAAGGTATGCCTATTTCCATGCTTAAACCAAGCTGGAATGATCTTTTGATAATGGTTAAACAATTTGTAACCTGTGAGGGTCGATATGGATTGGTTTTTCTTTATCATCTTCGATTGTTAATGAATCTCATGGGTTATCCATTGAACATTCCATTTTATTTCCAGCGTAGGCTTTACAAAATGGCTAAGAGGTTCAAACGCGAGAAGGCTGATAGTAGCTTGTTTCACCATGGCTTAATTAGACTCATCGCCGTTCACCATTTGAACCTTCACGACGATATTTGGCAAGCTTTTCTCTCTCGAAATGGTTTTGTTGATTCAGAGTCTGTCCAAATTGACAAGCTTGTGGTCAATGAGACTAAGGTCTGGCCACCCGTGGCTTTCCATGCCCTTCTACCCTCTCCCAAACCCTCGGTCGGCCCTGACATTGACCTACCTGACATTATAGCAGACAAGGTTGAGGCTGTAAAGAAGCTTGTGAGTAAGAAGGTCAAGGGTAACCCTACTGCCAACAACAAAGGTAAAAATAATGCTCGATTGATATCGAGACTTACTCGGAATAAGTCTAAGCCAAACGCTGATCAAAAGCCCATAGTCCTCAGCGAAGACTCAGACTCTGATATCGATCGCTTCCTAGCTAGAGAGTACCCTTATTCCCAAGGTATGTGCTCTGAGCCACCCTATGACTTTGTTTCTAATTGACCCCCTTGCCTAAAGAACAATCCTAGCTACCTAGGAATCAAGCTACCTAATGAAACCCTCGGTGAATTAAACCAACCCTCGCCTGCAATTTTGAAGCCCGAGAAGACAGCATGTGTCCAATGTAATATGTGGTTGGAGCGCTACTATACCGACATTCCCTTATTACAATCGAAAATCAAATCATTGGAAAACCAAGTTACAGTGTTGACAAGAGAAAGGGACAAGCTTCAAGCTAATGACAAGAAGCAGAAAACCACTGGTTCGATCGTTTTTAGGAATGTTGAGTCGATGACAGCCTTCGTCAATTCCAAACTATCATGACCAAGTTGTCTGCTGATTATTCAGGTATGCATTTTGATATCAACTTCATTTTATCAATAGCTTGGATTAATATAATGAATTGGTTTTTGAGTTTCAATAAGTCTGTTTATTATTTGAAATAATTTTGTCATGGTTTGATTATCAAAAACGGTTATGTAGTGGATCCTGTACAATAGATTCATTTTACTAAAGTCGAATATGGTTATGATTTTGGTATGCGATTTTGTCGTGCCCAGCTTAGTAGAAGTGATTGATTGATTTTGACTTGGTGTGGTTCGCTTTAGAGAATTTCTGTTAGTTTGAATTAATGTGATCAATGAAGTTTTCTTTCGCTTGGATTTTGTTTGCATCTGACCTATACAAGAGATTTTTATGCTAAAATCAGAGCACGACTATGTTTTGATTTGGTATGATTTCGTTGTGGTTGGATCATATCAAATTTGATTTAGTTTTTATGGTTTGATTTTGGAACGATTTCGTGGGCTTGAATTGTTATGTTCCTTTAAATATGTTATGCGTCGTTATTAATGATTGGTTTAAAAAATATGATGTAATCTTTTAAATCAGGAAAACAACTCTGTTTGACTTCGATTTGGCAAAAACGACTCTGTTTTGTATGGACTCGATATTCTCATTTAGCCTGCGTCGAAGATCTATTCGCTAAAATCATGGAAACAATGTTAATTCATAACGATTCTGCCAGCCTCAAACCGTTTCGATTTGTTCCTATTTGATTTGATTTGCAAGTGATTAGCATGATCGTTTATATTTAATACGAGGGCACATTTTGTGGGAATGTGGCCATGGACTTACTCGGAGTTAGAGAGAGAAACTTGGGATATTTTCCCAGATTTGTGTAAACAGTTTTGATAACTTCCACAGGGATGTTTTACCCTGTGTAAGGTCTTTAAATACTTGTCTTTTTTGTAATAATGATCATCATCCTCACTGTGGGAGAGCCAGACTATGGATTTATGATTCAGACTGAGACGAAAGTTGATGTCTTGTAACAGCTTTCACTTTCAATATATCAAACTTTTGTTTCAAGTTTTCGCATATCAGTTGGCAATTAATTATCGACTACTTTAGCTATCATAATTCTTTGTATGCTGATGTGATTTGATTTATATGTTGTCTGTATATGATCTCTCCTATTTTTAAAGTATAGCAATTACTTTGTTTCAGTTAATGAATGACAGATTTCTCTTCTTCGTTAATTGAATCATTTTGTATAGATCTTGGCATGAAGATTTATCTAACTGTGAAGATTTGTAAATCATAAGATTGTTGTAACTTTTATGTCTTGTTTGTTCTGTTATCGATATTCAATAGAGCACTGTTGCTTACTATTTACTAGAGGCTGGCAGAGGATTGATGCGGGTTTCCTCCCATCAAACAGCTGAAGCGACCATCATACACAGGACAAACCTAAAGCGTTACTTCAGGTTAGTTTGTTATTTAGTATTTAATAGTTAATTTGTTAGTATAATTTTAGTTTAGTTAGATATATGTGTAGTTTAGATTTGTAGTTAGAGTTAGTATTTTAGTTGTTTGGTTTAGATAGTTTTTATTTTATTTCTTTTTCATAAAATTATAAAATCAAAAAATAATACTCTCGCTGTCTTAGGACAGATTACAAATGAGTTTTTCAGGTTTTCATTCAAATCTGTAATTTGTAAATTATGTACATTTGTGAATAAGATTTACTTCTGTTAGTAGTTAGGTGTTTAAATTCGTAGATTTATTATAGTATTAGATAGTAGATTGTATATATAATAGTTAGATTAGTTTATTAGTTTGTTTTAATTGTTATTTTTCATTTAGATTAGTTAATTTAGAGTAGTTTTCTTTTTGTTTTCTTAGGACCTTAGATCGACCAACGGAGCCGCTAAACCCGTCAGGGTGGGTTATCCCAAACGGCTTGGGTTATTTAAACAACCCCGGACCGGATCCACTCTCCCAGTTGACGGACGGTCAATTTCGCCCGTCAACAAGTGGTTCACAAACAATTTCAGGATTGGGCACACTAACAATCAAATGCATTTTCTTTAAATAAAATTCCATTCCTTGTGGTTTGGCTGAGCAGGTAATTAGTCTTCCTTATGGACTTATAGAACTGTGATATCCAAGAATATTTTCTTCCTGCACTTTCAAATTCAATTATCCAAACAAATTGTTAGTTCCCCATGCACCTATATTTTTACTGCACCTTTATGATGTCATAAAAAATAATTCTTAAATTGTGCATGATAACAATAAAATCCATTTTATCTATTCGAGGATATAAATAAAAATGAAATTTCATTCATTACACATGCATCAATTTAGTATATCAACCTTTCCATATAAAATTCAACATTAAGTGAATTTGATCAATGTGCTAATGTCCATGGCCACATTCCCACAAAATGTTCCCTCGTATTGATTTCATATTATCACTTTTCAGGTTAAGCACTCTCGCAAAGGTGTGTTGGAATTCAACCAACTTACTATCATATGGATTCTTTGTCCATAATTATTATTTTAGGAGAACCATGTTTTCTGCTCCAAATCGATCACAACCTTAAATCTTCATTCATGAAACTTAAGGTTTCACATGAATGCCTTTAATCATTCCTTGATTAGTCAATGCATTCATGACATATCAGTTCATGAATTCTTCCAAGGGTTACAAACAATCTTTACTACCAGAGGTTGACACCTCCATCATCCAAGTTCTCCTTCCTAAATCATACCCTACTTGGGTATCCAAGGCATACAATTTCCTTTCAAAATTTATAACATTAAGACAATAAAATATTTCATAAGGGGTTCTTACCAAATCCCTTCATACCTTGTGCCACATAGGCATGAAAATTTGTATACCGGTCCTTGGCTACTAGGACCCTCTTTCTTATTTTTTTACCTCATCAACAGTGCTTTATGGGGACTTCTACATCCCTGTCAACAATCTTTCAACCACATCCTTCTCATGGTCATCCTCTGCTTGAGATTTCCCATCATTGGCAATTGTCTTCCTCAACCTTTCTATACATAGCATGCATCATCATAGTCACAATTACATTAGTTGTAATATTAAACAAAGTGCATGTATTATAACATGCAAATCCATAAAGCATATTCAAAATGTCCTAGCATATCTTTATGCACTTCATCACATTATCCTCAAATTTTTCCATGAGTGAAACACAAACAAATATCGATTGTTTCTACAGTAATACAACCATCATCACTATGGTGTCAAAACCTTTTACTTTCATCATCGTACCAGCTCTCTCATCCCAGAGAAAACATAATATTCAATAAGAAAATAATTGAGGGCTCTCCCCTTCTTGTAATTCTTTCTACACGACCTGGAGCTTTTCAGCCCAATTGAGTTATCTCTAAGTCCCCACTGCCTCTCCTTAATCATGGCTTCAACCAAGCCTATTTAGTCAAACATAATCATTTATTCTCTTAATCATACTCAGGGGGTTTATTTTTCTTTTACCAGTTGTACTAGTTTCCACAACTACTCTTTTAACCCTACGACTCTGTTACACAATTCAGGGCTCTTAGGGTGAGAAAAGTGTTCCTCCTTTTCCCCCCCTTTACTTATGAAATCTACTTCTTATTGTGATCTTTCTGCTCTTTTCTTGAGCAACCTTTCTTAGGCTCATCCTAAATCTTAGGATACATCAAAATGATTTAATATAAAATTCTTTAATACATCAACATCATAATTGAATTATGTTACTTACCAAGTATCCTAGTTCAAAAATCTAGAGTATCTTTAGGTCAAGATTAGTATTAACCATTACACCTAGAATTATTCCTTCTATTCAGCAACAGTTAGGGATGGAGGTCACTCTCCTCCTCCCACAAGAACTCTAGAATATTAGTTTCCTATCCACCAAGAAAGGGAGGCTGATGTGATTTCTCACTAAATCACTCTATATTTCTACAGCTCTGTTTATCAACTTGATTAGAAAAACCCTGTCCAACAATTCTTGTACACAGAAACAAAATTCATCTTTTAGTTCCATTTGAAACTTGAGAGTTGCACATTATCTCCCTTCTTAGAAAATGGTCACCAGACTCATTCCTCTGATCATGAGGGATTATACACATATACAAGGTTTAACCCTTCATTAAAGCAGTAATTATTACTACTATGAATCCTTTCCATCCATTCACATTGTTATTTTAGTTTAAATATTAGTGTTCCTCAGCATAATCCCATCCCTATAGGATTGCCCATCATTTCCGAAAAGAACTAGTAGGATTCCTCTGCCATAAATTAGCATGATTCAAAGTCATTGGGGTAAAACTCCAACTGAATTTTTAAATCTTCATCCTTCTCCTCAAATTACTTATGCAGACGATTTATGTTTGGCAGTAATATTCTCAACATGCTCATCCTAGCCTTGGTAATCAAAACTTATGTTTGTTAAAAAAAACATACGATTGCAGAGTGAAGTCGACCTCTTTATTTGGGAACATTGGGAACATATAGTGAAAATTTCCAAACCATCTATCAATAGTAAAAGATCTCACTCCTCTCTTCAGTAGAGGTTTACTAGGCTTCTCAGGAATGGGGTAAGATAGGGTGTTACCCCTTAAATTACTCCAAAAATATTTTCATACAACTTGTACATGAGCCCAAGCAGGCCAAGTGTTGTTTCCATGCTCTGATACCAATTTGTAACACACCCGACCCTTTAAAAGTATTTTAAAGGATGGGGTGTCAAAATATTGTTTTCCTTCACTCTCTCTAGGTTCCCCTTTCTCCAAATTTTAGGTCCTTCCAAACCCGCAAGCTCTTTCCTGGCCCCTTTTGAAGTATTTGAGCAACATGAGATATATTTCCATGCTAGGCCCCTTCCTTCATAAGACCTCAAGCTGTGACCCGACGCCTACTCAAAGGGAGCTTCATAACTTCGGGCTTTGGGCGTTTTCACTTCACCACTCACCAACTCTTCCAAACTCCAAACTGGCAAAGTTCTAAAATGATGGGAGAGGGATAAATTGTCCCTTCTCCCTTTCCAGATCAATGACCCACTGAAACTTCATGCTCAAGTGCTTTGGTGAGTTCCAAAATACCTCCCCTCGAGTATTTCGAAGTTTCAATTCTTTGGACTGCGTGATCGTATGCCACATTTCCAATGAACATCAATAGTTCTGATTTACTTTGGGACTTTATGCTTTGGTAGATTCCAAATTACTCCCAACCACAAACCTCTGAAGTGAAATCATTCCAGAGTGTTAGATCTTCTAACACCTATCCTCTGAGATTGACAGTTGAAGTGGACTCCTGCCTCCAAGCCTTCATGATTTCTTGTTCCAATTTTCACTGAATTGTCTATCCTCTGAAGTAACCAATCTTCCACCACGTGTCCCAAAACGACAGACGATTGAGATCCTCTCCATTACTCCGAGCTTCAGGAATTTTTCGAAGCTCCAAGCTTCAAATCGTCTGGAGTGGCTCTCCTCCGGAGTTAATGATATACTGACACATGTCCTGGTTGATGGACGGTTCAGATCTCCTCTAGATCCCTGTGACTTCGAGAATCTTCATCCTTTTTCTCCTACTTCCTTCTGTTTTATTAAACTCCTGGAGTACATGATCTGGTGCCACGTTTCCTTTATGATGGACGGTCGAGAAGGGCCCTAAAGGATCCTTATATCCACATTCCACATTACTTCGTGCCTCTATTCTTTGGGGGAGTGGGGTTCTTGACGTTACAACACCCCTATCCTCCCGAAGCAGTCAACATTGGGCTAAATACATCATAGATCCGATAGTCGGGATAGATCCTAGGAATCCTCAGATATATGGCCTAGATTAACTTCAGGACTTCAGGACTTCGGTGGATTCACCTCTTGTACGAAGAATATACCCAATTCTTTGGACCTGCAAAGTCTAAAGGGCTCGAAGAATTAACATCCTCTTCCCTTCTCCAGATCCGACGATCTTGAAGACCTTCGGCTCCTCCTGAACCAATCTCATCCATTTTTCTTCCAAACGAAAGGATCTTCCCTTTCGAGACTTGAATCCCGCTATCCTTCCTAAGCTTCATCAGCTCTAATATACTTAGGCACCTTGTGCTATTTCTCCCTAACCTAACACTTATAGGAATTCTTCCATGCACCCCTTTTGTTCATTCATCAACTCTATAAATTAAGAGGTTCTTGGTCTCTTCCCACCTCACATAGAGCCAATGCATATATGCACTACCTTTGTTGAGCTTAACAGACTCCTTCCTCCAAGAGACTCAGAATGAGTGGGAGTGTCGACATGCACACGTGAGACTATGCCCAAGGTCGATGATCTCACAGTTCATTTATTTTAACTGGAGCCACCACAGGGCTCAGAAATTACGTGTACAAGCTAGATAATTCCTTACTTTCTTAAATACACAATCAGGTAGAATTAAAGGGATACATTATAAGCATTAAGAAAACATGCACATCCCTGAAACATTGATAGGATATCCAACTTTAATCTATAGTTACATTTCAATTACACAGGATATGAGAATACTTATCTATTACAGGTTGCCACCAACTACCTGATTGTGGGTGTTCGCCTTTCCACCCAACCATAGGCTTAAAGGAATTCATTCTTAGTGCTCTGGACACCCTCATGCCAAACCATGATATCACTAGGGAATTTATGCCAATTCTCAACGATCATTTCTCTTTTACATCTCCTGCAAGGTTTATCAGATACTTCCTCAACATCAAGCTCGTGATCTTCTACTCAGGTCCCGTTCTGTGCAAACTCTCAGGGATTCCTCCCTCTATTACTGCCTCGACAAGGTTTATTAGAGGCTTCCTTAGCATCAAGCTCACGACTATTTTCCCATTCTCAGCTGGAGAGCTTCTCACATTCTCCACTCTTCTCTTTATTTACTTATGTGCCTTGCATGCACATCCCTCCTATCTTGTTCCTTCTATCAGAAGGAAAGCTTAGGTTAGTTTAGGTCTAGAGGACCCTGTGGTACTTCGGGCTAACATTCTACAGCTAGACCATCATTCCATTTATGGGGATGGTTGATGGTTCAACCACTGGTCCTTTCTTCATTAACTTATTTCTCTCCTTAGGATTCAGAGGAGGTTTGTTATCCTCATCAAAGAGGAATTTATGTTCATTCGACATAACAAACCCTCTCTTATAGTTTTCACATTCTTTCCTCTAGTGATATCATGGCCAGTACTTTCAAGGCTTCACTCCCATAGTCAGTTGTTTGGCTATTCAAACAATAATACATTTACACCATTCCCATGCCACAACATGGTAATCCTAATTAATGATTAATTACAAGTTGGGGGAAACATGGGTGTTACAATGAGACACGGGTCAAACAACTTGTAAGGGGAGCTTTGGAAGAACAAGCAACCATCTTTTGATGGAGAAAAAAAGGAAGGAGAAGATGCAGAAGCATGGTTGTTGGGAATGAGGAAATATCTACAGTTACATGACTACTCATCGAATGTGGAATCCATAATTGTTGTGTACCACCTTCAAGGAAAGGCATCTATGTGGTGGGATCAATTGAAGCAATTTAAGAAGCTTGACGAGAAAATAATTTCTTGGAAGGAGTTCAATAAATATTTTCAGCAACAGTACATGTCAGAAAAATATTATGACAAGAAGATGAAAGAATTATTTGAACTCAAACTTGGGAACATGACTATGGATGAATATGAGAAAAAATTCTTGGAACTTCCCCAATATGTGAGCTTCATGAGAGATGAGAAGGTAAAAATTCATAAGTTCCTATGTGGACTTCCATCCTTCTACACGAATAAAATTTAGTTTGATGAACCCAAGAATTTAGATGAAGCCGTGAGGAAGGCTATGTGTAGGAGGAAAATAAAGGAAGGACAATTTTCCAAAAGGCCTGAGATGATAGGAAGAAACATAATATGGATCAAAGGAAGAAAGGATTTAATCCACCTTTCATATGGAATAGTTCTCAAGAACATCAACAAGGGAAACCATATCAAGGTGATCAGAAAATGACAAATTCCTTTGGAAGGAGGACAAGACAATATCTCATAAAGTTTTGGGTATGTGAAGGAGATCAGATGTATAAATATTGTCCTCACCGAGGAGATAAGATGAAGGCTATGCATAAAATCAAGAAATATGAGACAATATAGGACATGGGAAAAGGCATGCCAAGGATCTATGTATACTTGGACAATAAGCAAGCAAACTATCAATTCTACCTGGTTGAAGTGGAAGGTAAGATTGATAGTCAACCCAAAGCTATTTAAATTGATTATGGAGCTAGTCATATCTATATAGATCCAAAACTAGTTGAACGATTTAAATTGAAGAAATGTAAGCATGGAAATTCTTGGTTAGTTCATGTAGCTATTGGAACCAATAGAAGAATCAATGATCTTGTTAATGAATACCCTATATGTATGAATGAAATTAACACTACAATAGATTTGAACATCATATCGCTTGGGTCTTATGACTACTTCACTAGTATGGATTGGCTAGAAAATCATCGTGCTATTTTAGATTGTTATATCAAGGTTTTCACATGTCTTGATGAGGAAGGGAATTCAAGGACAGTGCAAGGTATTCCAAGACCTATATATTTCCGAGAGATTTCATAATTGCAGTTGAAAAGAAGTTTTAGAAAGGGTGTTATATATATGCATCCCATATGGAAGAGCCAATGAAGGATAAAGAGCCAAGTCTTGAATATTATCCAATCTTAAAGGACTTTGAAGATGTGTTTGAAGAGTTGCTAGGATTTCCACGAAAGAGGGATATAGATTTTTCTATTGACTTAATGCCTGGATCTGCCCTGGTTTCCAAAACTACCTACATAATGATCACGCCATAGCTAAAAGAGTTGCAAATGTAGCTAGAAGAGTTGTTAAAGAAAGGGTACATATTCCCAACTTTTTCCCCTTGGGGTGCCCCAATTCGTTTTGTCAAGAAAAAATATGGAATGTTGAGGTTATGTATCGATGTCAGACAATTGAACAAGGTTATAGTCAAGAAAAAATATCATTTTCCAAGGATTGATTATCTTTTTTATTATCTAAAAGGAGAAAATATATTCTCCAAGATTGACTTTAGTTCAGGCTATCATCAAGTGAGAATCAAAGAAGAGGATACTATAAAAACAACCTTTTGGACAATGTATGTGTTAGCGTCAGAAGTCACTCCTGGATTTTTTGCAGGAGCAGATCCTGACACCTATCAGTTTAATGTCACGATTTGTTTATAAAGGGATGATCAGATGGAAGTAAACTCATAACAATATCGTCTCAACTCTGAAACTAGGCCAGGACTGCATGGGCAAGTGAGGTATTAGATAAACTTCAAACAGTGAGTTGTAATAAGGGTGAGCATGGGGAAGACTTGTATGAGAAGAGTGCGAGAGTCTGTCATAAACATCAGGTTCCTAACAGACTGGAGAAGAAAGTGTCCAAACACAAGATCCTCTTATATTCAAACACAGAAGACCAGGGAATACAATAATGCAATGAAAAATCCTTTATCATAACATAACTATAAAAATTCATGCGAATCATTCGATCATGAACTCTCTGGTATGAGACGAAAACATAGACAGCGTAAGGAAACTGTTTTTCATAAAACAAGAAATCTCAAATACAGATACACAACCAGGAAACCAGAGTGGTTGCTAAAACTTTACAGTCGGGAACTTTTCTCTACCATCGATCATTACAAAAATGGCGAAAACGCCTACATATACTCAAAACAAAACACAACAGAGAAAATGAGATACTGCAATTAAAATATTGTGTCTGCATGCCTTCCAACAGTCTGCGCATGCAAATTTTGGATGATCGTGCGCCTATAACAGATGCCATCAAATTTCGGATTGTCCTTCTGCAGGTGAGTCGACATGAATTAGTCTTTTTTCGGACCTTCNTATTCAACCACCAGCAACTATCACAATAACTTCTTTTTGGGATCGGGGACGACCTCTGTCAACTTACCCTTCTAGGACGTGGAGATCTCCTAATGGTCACCTGGATCAGCCGAACGGTCTTTCTTTGGACGCTACTTCGTTGGACTGCTGTGAGGGACCCCTATGGATGATGTGGACGAGGGCATGATGGGGGTTAAAGGCATGAACACTGTGGAGGTGATGGAGAATAAACGGGAGCTATGACATCGACTGAGGAATGACATGTGGTTCAAATAGGACAGAGGAGGAAGGAGCATGGAGTGCGGGAGTACAGGAGGAGGTGACTAGGAATGAGAGGGAAATTGGATAGATGACAGGGGAAGAGGGTGGTGGTAGGTGGAGAACAGGTGGCAACGGGGGGGAATGACTCAGACAATGACATGACAGGAAGGGGGGCCCTCTAGAGTAAAAATCCATTGACCCGCCCCCTTCCATTAAAGGCAGAACCGATGGGGGGGTCTGAAATCCAATACAGACCGCATATATAAGTGTTGAGACTTGGGTTGTCTAGATGTTCTCATACATTACCTCCAATTACGGACCCCCCCCCCCTCTCGTTAAAGCCATAATGGCAGAGGGGGTGCGGAATTGGACCTTGTCCATGAATTTGAGTGCCTGGATCACGATCGTCCAAATCTACGCCCTCTTTAAATTAAATGTGCCTGAGCCTCGCTAATGGATGAATGGCTGAGATGACCTCGGCACTTTCATCATGAAAATCCCGAAGGGCCCCACTCATGGCTTAGCTATGTGTCGCGTGTCCTCCAGAGGAACGGTCGAGATGGCATTTGATGTTAGAAGAGGGTTGCCTCCATTATCAGGATCGCTTGACGTGACCGGGTTCTAAGACCGTGATCTTGGATTTGAAGGGCGCTTATCGACATTTCGGGGTTCGGGGTTTTGAGATGTGAAATGACGAGGGACTTTTACCCCTCGAACTCCCGAATGCCGATATGCCGATGTGACCAGATCTTGCACCACGCGTCAATGGATCGGATGACCTAGACTTAGCTTTAAAATATAGGCGCTTTCTCTTACACTATATATCAAGTAACTTGGCAGCCCAGATATCCTGATGACCGTTGATCTGCTTCGTGGATAGATCTCGGTTGTCGGCAGCAAAACCTTGCCCGCTCGCTTGACTCGTAACCAGAGAAGAGATCCTTCCGCTGCTGCACTTGGGTGTTTCCCGTTCATCCTGCAGACCTGGGTCCCTTGTGCGCTAACAGTATGGACACTACAAATTTGTGGTGTTGCCTTTTGGGTTGACAAATTCACCTACTATATTTATGTGTCTGATGAAGGGGGTGTTCATAGATTTCATGAACAAGTTTTTCATTGTATTCTTGGATGATATTATTATCTATTCAAAGATGAAGAGGATCATGAGAGACATTTGAGGATGGTACTGCAATTGTTGAGAGAGTACCAATTGTATGCCAAATTGAGTTAAGAACTTTTTATCAAAAGAGGATCCATTCTTTGGGTCACATTGTTTCAAAAGATGGCATAGTAGTGGATCTAGAAAATATTGAAGAAATCAAAAGTTGTCCAAAACCAACAAACATTTAAGAGGTTATAACATTTATGGGTCTAGCTAGTTATTACATGAGATTCATTAAAGGATTCTCCAAAATTTCACACCCAATAATATATTTGCAAAAGAAAGGAGTAAAATTTGAATGCAGTGCTAAGTGTGAAGAGAGTTTCTATTGCTTAAAGTATTCTCTAACCAATGCACATATTTTGAAAGTTGCAGATCCAGATGAGGATATTGTTTTTTGCATAGATGCATCCAAGGAAGGGATCGGTGGAGTCCTTATGCAGAATGGACATGTAATTTGTTATTATTCTAGAAAATTGAAGGAGCATGAAATAAATTATGCTACACATGACTTAGAGTTGGAAACCATAGTACATTCCTTCAGGATGTGGAGGCATTACCTCATGGGAAGTAAATTTGAATTAAGGAAAAACAATAGTGGTATGAAATATTTTTTTTAATAGCCAACACTAAATGCTAGACAAACTAGATGGTTGGAATTTTGTAGCAAATATAAATTTGATATCAAGCACATAAAAGGAAAAGAGAACAAGGTGGTTGATGCACTCAACAAAATCGTGCATAAAATGCATGCTACAACCATTAGTGTGTACAAGATGGATTTAAAAGAAAGAATAGTAGAGGTTGTAACAACATATTAACATTATGTGCAAATTAAAGAAAGCTTATAGTAGAGTGATATACAACAAAAATATAAGGATTACAATCTAGAATAGGATGGAATCCTATTATTTCTAAACATAGTTTATGTTCCCAATGTATCATATGCTAGACATCCAGGATATCATAAAACTATTACAGTTGTAAGAGGCCAATATTTTTGGCCTGGTATGAAGAATGATGTCACTAATTATTTGGCCAGGTGCATGGAATGTCAAAAGGTAAAGAATTAACACATACATCCAATGGGATTGTTGGAGCCATTTCCCATTACAAAATGGAAATGGGAACTTTTAACTATATTTTTTATTACCAAATTTCTCAGGACAACAAGGAAACATGATTCCATCATGGTAGTGGTGGACAAGTTTACACAGGATGCACATTTCATTCTATTAAAAGTAACTGATAAGGTAGCTAGTATTGCATAAATTTACATGAGATAAATTGCTAGACTACATGGTGTGCCTAAGGCAATAGTGTCAGATCGATATCCCAAATTCACTTCCAATTTTTGGAAGGGGTTGTTTAATGTATTAGGGGCAAATTTGAATTTTATTATAGCATATCACCCATAGTCATATGGGAAGATAGAGAGAATTAATAGGATAATTGAGGATATGTTGAGAATGTATGTAATGAACACACCATCAAGGTGAGAGGACTATATCCATTTAGTTGATTTTTCCTACAATAATGGGTATCAAGAATCACTGAAGATCAGCCCATTTGAAGCATTATATGGCATAAATTGCAACAGACCAATAAGTTGGGATAACTCGGCAGACAAAGCCATGATTGGGATAAAATTGTTAAAGGAAATGTCAGAATAGATGGTAAATATCAGGAAGCACTTGAAAGTTGCATAATATAGGAAAAAGAGTTATATCGATAAATGAAAAACACATAAAGAATTCAAAGTCAGAGAGCATGCGTTTTTAAAAGTTAAACCAAGAGAAGCTCGTTGAAATTGGGAAGTTTCCCAAAGTTGGCAGAAAGATATTATGGGCCTTTTGAGGTCCTAGAAAAGATAGGACTAGTTGCATACATATAGTATTACCTACATCCATGAGAATTCATAATGTGTTCCATGTGTCTTTATTAAAAACGTATGTACCTAATCCTAATCATGTTATTGATTGGAATGTGATCTAGGTGGAACACGAAGGGAATTTCCGGGTGGAACCAGTGTGCATCCTAGAACGGAGGTCAAAGTGATCAGGAAAAAATCCATCAGCTTGGTAAAGGTTCAATGGACCCATTACAGTCCTAAATACACTACATGGGAGCACAAGGAAGCCATGCGAGAAGCATACCCACAAAGTTTTGAAAATTTTGAAGAAACTTGAATGTACAATTGTACATAAGTGAATGAAGACTCCATTTTGGAAATTGAAGTTCCTGGAGACACAAATATGAGATTCATGTCCAACCAATCTGGGGTTTGAGGGGGAAAGGGAGTTGTTGATTGAAATTGTTGCATGAATCATTAAGTTGCATAATTATCAAGTATTCTGATGTAACTTTTAATATATGTCAATGTGTAAACTGTATGGTTATGTGCACTAAGCACATTACAATTTGTAATGGGAGGGGAATGTAACGTTCCCATTTTCAAACCCCAAACTATCGATATAGTATATGTTCGAGAGACAAAGTGATGTAATATGTAAATGATGTAAATTGAAAATAATGAATAAAAGGTATAGGAAGCTACAGATGGACACAGACAGAGATTTGGGGGCTAATTATCCACAAGAGAGGGAAGGGGTCCAATGGGGGGGGGGAGAGATTTTACCCATGTCTATTAAACCAAAACCCATTCTTATTTCTTTCTAAATTATCATTACCATGAACCTTCCATTAACTATTGAGTGTTCTAGAGCCCAATCATTGAATTCATATAGGAGGGTGGGTGTGAGAGTCACATCCCATAATTATTAAGAGCATGGGTGATGAGTACAATCATCTTGGGGAAGAGTGCAAGTCAAGAAAGAAAGAGAAAGAGAGGAAATTGAAGGTCTACACCAAAAATCAGCGCAACCTTGGAAAATCGACAAGAAGATCATCAAAATTTAATGGTGGAAAATGAAGGTATGATACATAATCAACCAATTATTTTTTTAATTGATCTAGGTTGTATAAATATGTACGTTACATAAAGAAAAGTTTGAAAAATCCAGGTTAGTACAATTAGCTACATGAACTAATAGGAGAATTACATATGTTGTTAAAAAATGTGAACTTGGTATGAATGAATTAAGAACACAGATAGACTTAAGCATATTACCTTTAGGATCTTATGATGTGCTAATTGGTATGGATTGGATGGAAAATTTTAAGGTGTTCTTATATTGTTACAATAAATCATTTACCTATGTAGATGAGAGGGGTAACATTATAAACATTAAAAGAGTATCAAGACATGTTAGTATTAGATAAATAACATCCTTACAAGTTAAAAAAATGCATTCGAAAAGGGTGTAAAATAATTGATGTACACATAAATTATAATGAAAAAGAGGAAAGTAATAATGAGATAGATAACTTTCCAATAATGCAAGAATTTCAGGATGTATTCCAAGATATTCTCAGACTCTCTTAAGAGAGGAATAGATTTTTCCATAGAACTAATACATGGAAAAGTACCTTCTTCAAAATCTCCTTATAGGATGAATATCCTAGAGTTAAATGAATTAAAAAGTCAATTGCAAGAATTAATCGATAAGGAATATATCCTACCAAGTGTGTCTCCATGGGGAGCACTAATACTTTTTGTTAGAAAGAAATATGGAGCATTACGTCTCTATATTGATTATAAACAACTTAATAAAATGATTATTAAAAACAAATACACATTACCTCGTATCTATGGTTTATTTGATCAAGTACGGGGAGATACAATATTTTCTAAGATTGACTTACATTATGGTTATCATTAAGTTAGGATAAAGGATGAAGATATTTATAAAACAACATTTAGAATGAGCTACAGACATTACGAATTTGTCATAATACCTTTTGGGTTGACTAATTCCCCAACCTCATTCATGTGCTTGATGAACAATATATTGGGAAAATGTTTGGATAAATTTGTGATCATCTTTATATATGATATACTCATCTATTAAAAGGATTAAAAGGGGCATGAATAATAGTTAAGAATAGTATTACAAATACTAAGAGAACAAAACATATATGCAAAACTATGTAAGTGTGAGTTTTTTAAAGATCATATTCAGTATTTGGGACATATAATTTCCAAATAAGGTATAGTTGTTCACCCATACAAAGTAAAGACTATAATGAATTGACATGAACCTAAGGATGTTTCAGACATAAGATCCTTTATGGGTATAACTGGATATTAATGGAAGTTTATATAAGGGTTTTCTAAGATTGCATATCATATAACCTCATTACAAAAGAAAGGAACTAAGTTCATCTGCTCCGAGAAATGCCAAGAAAGTTTTAACAAATTAAAACAACTCTTAACTACAACTCCTATATTAAAACTGACAGACCTTGCTAAAGACTTTGTAGTATGTACGGATGCATTCCGCGAAGGGATTGGTGGTGTTAGTGCAATAAAACCATGTAATAGCTTATGAATCTCGGAAATTAAAGAAACATGAAGAAAATTACGTAACACATGACTAGGAATTGGCCTCAATAATACATGAATTAAAGATGTGGAGAAATTACCTGGTAGGCATAAAATTCTTTCTGTTGATAGATAACATCTCTCTAAAATATATGTTTGATAAACAAAATTTAAAATCTTGCCAAGCTAGGTGGTTACCCTTCTTAAGCGAGTATGATTTTGAGATAAAACACATAAAAGGAAAAAAAAATAAGGTGGCATATGAATTAAGTAGACATGAAAATCTGATATATGCAGTTACTAGAAGTAATTATGAAACAAATTTAGAAGAAAAAGGATAACAGTTGAAAAAGACCCAGAATATCAAAAGATGAAGTTAAAATTTGTTGATAATTCAATAGGAATAGAAGAATCAGGTTTCATATTTTCAAAAAGTGGATTGATAATGTATAAAAACAAATTGTATGTACCAGAATATAATGAAATTAAGCTATTAATTTTAGATGAGTTGCATAAGAAACCATATTTTGGTCACCCAGGTTACCAAAAATTAATCACTATTCTAAGAAAGGAATTCTATTGGCCAAATATGAAAGGTGAAACTGTAGAATATCTAGCTAGATGCTTGGAGTGTCAACAGGTTAAGGTTGAACATCAACATCCAACTGGACTACTACAACCCTTACCCATTCCGAAATAGAAATGGGAAGTGATAAGTATGGATTTTATTCCTGGATTTCCCAAAAGTAGTAAACAAAATGAATCAATTATGGTTGTAATTGATAAATTAAGTAAAGAAACACACTTCATACCTATGAAATCAACCTACAAAGTTATTAATATAGCATAAATTTTCATGAAGGAAATATTTAGGTTACATGGAATCCCTAAAGTTATAATATCTGATAGAGATATTAAGTTTACCATAAATTTTTGGAAGGCTTTATTTAAAGGGTTAGATATCGAATTGAATTCCAATATCGCTTATCATATGCAAACAGATGGGGAAAATGAAAGAACTAACCAGATTCTTGAAGAAATTCTTAGAATGTATGTTATGGGCATACCTCGTAATTGGGAAAAATATTTATATTTAGTTGATTTTTCTTATAATAATCATTATCAATCTTCAACAAAACTTGGTCCTTCTGAAATTTTATATGGAAGAAAATGTAATACACATGTTTCATGGAATAATCCTGTAAATAGATTGGTGATAGGAACATATATGTTAAAATACATGGAACTAACAATGAAATAGGTACAACAGAATCTGAAAGTAGCTCAGGACAGGAAAAAAAGTTATGTTGATGCAAAAAGTACTCCAAGAGAGTTCAACGTTGGAGATCATGTGTATATTAGAGTTAAACCTAAAATGAGTTCTTTACAATTGGGAAGGTATACTAAGTTAGCACCTAGGTATTGTGGCAAATTCGAGATACTTTCTCGAATTTGTTACAATGTAAAAGTACCTATAGATTATCAACTTGGACTTCCAACCACAGTAAAAGTACATGATTTGTTTCACATTTCATTATTGAAAAAGTATATACATGACCCTAGTCACATTGTTGATTGGAAAATGATATAGGTGGAACCCATGGGTGAGTTCCCAGTAGAGCTGGATCACATTCTCAAAAAGAGGGAATTTACACTCCAGAGTCGAGCCATAGGATAGGTGAAGGTGCAATGGAAGCACCTTAGTCTAGAAGAGGCTACTTGGGAAATGGAAAGTAATATGCAGGAATCATATCCATTTCTGTTTCAAAATGGTATTGATGAAAACTAGTTATCACTGAGGACGGTAATAAATTCTAAGGGGGGGTGTATGTGATACCCCACAACTTGGATTTTTAATTACTATTTCTATTATTGTTTTTAATTTAGAATTTTAATTATTTCTCCAAAAAGATAATTTGGTCGATTGACCAAAATTGAATTGTAAAACCTTATTATTTTATGTAAATAAACACATGTGGAAAATGGGGCACACGTTAAAGAAACTGTTAAATATGGAGTTAGGAATCCAAAGGGGCTGGCCAAGTGGCAACAGAGTGAGACAAGTTGTGGAGTCGACTTAAGTTAAAAAAGATACATTCCAGATTTATAGGAAAATATGTGAGCATGTGTAAAGTTGAATTTGATAGGTGGTTAGTGAGCAGAAAGCTCAAGACAAGTGTCACAAGTCCTAGGAAAAATAAAACAAGTCATGAAAATGGAATGGGATGCCATTCCAATGAAGGTTAATTTGATCATTTGAGAAAGGCTACATGAAAATCGACTTGACACAGTAAAATTCTACAAGGATTACACACAACAGTTGCAGCTCATAATTCTGCAAGTGGCCACATAGGCATCCCCTTGGATTCTGAGCTCATCTTGTAGGTGACAAAGGTGATAGAGACTCTAGTCTAAGTTTGGGAGGAACATGCTCTTCAACATGCGGTTTCCCCAAAGTTCCAGGTTTATTTCTTTTTATGAATATGTTAATTTAGATATTACTGTGTTTTTATTTGTGCATTATTGTGGCTAAATCCTATGGTATAAATAACTGGTAATAGTATTAGAAATTAATTATTGTTATATGCAATTTTGATGCATATCATCAGTTCAGGTAGAACAACTATGAAACAAAGTTAATATTTATTCTGAACACAATCATACTATCAACAATAAAGTCCATAGATAGAAACCTAGTTAATAAACCAGAGTTTTTTCATATAAGAGAATTGTATGGAAGAGAACAGAGTCCCAACAAATACAATGTATACAAATGGAAAGGAATCGACACAGATTAGAAATTCGTTACAGAGTTAACAAATTATACCATGCATATATCCGAGAGGAAATTCGTTACAGAGTTAACCTATTATATTATGCATATATCTGAAAGGGAATTTATTACAAAGTAACATATTATACTATGGATATATACAAAAGGGAATTCGTTACAGATTTAACATATAATAGTATGCATATATTCGAAAGGGAATTCGTTACAGATTTAACCTATTATACTATGCATATATCCGTAATGGAATTTGTTACAGAGTTAACATATTATACTATGCATATATCTGAGGAGAAAGTCGTTGTAGTATTAAAACAAAATACACTGTGTATTTATTTGAAAGGAAAATCATTACATTGTATAGAATCTAACGAATGATGATCGTTTATGTCCAACAAGGGAAATAAAGAAACTAGGATTATAAAGAAAATATTAAAAATCTTAAAATGCATAGGTATCAGCCCTGAGTTATGAATTTTCATGAATATTCAAATTACTCGGTCAACTAGCTATAACAATAGAGAAATCCTAAATTGTGGTGCCAAACTCGAAGGTACATAATGGATGGAACCTGAATATCTTTATAAGCAAAGGCAATCCTAAATCTGCATGGTACCATCTTCCTCAGTACATATACATCAAACAATAAATAAGTTAGGATGTGGTACAGAGTTACTTAGATAACATAAGTATATACACAAATAAATATTTACTTACCATGGATGTACCAAATCTCATTATATCTTCTTTCGTTGTTTGAGCTGCACTTGAATGTACATGGAGTCGAATGGTTGATGGGTACCCTCACAAAAAATATGCATGGACCATCATTAGTCAACTACCTTAGAATAAATTTATCAATATTTATGAAAAATATTGCAGAGTAAACTAAAGAAAAATTTGGCTCTAGGTGAAACCCAATATTCTATTTTAACATGAGTCCTAACTGGGTTTGAATCAGATAAATGATTCAAACAGGTTCTTCGAACCACCAACCTCCATAAAATAATGAGTCTAGGGGTAAGAACCTTCAGACCGAAAATAAACTGGAAGCGAAAGATCATTGTGACCCAAATATAACACTAAGCATTATATAACAGACTTATACAACGAGTAAGGAGTTTTCTATGGAAAATGTTGCAAGACAATTAGACAAAACCAATGACTTAAAAATTACCACCATCATGAGCTAATGGCTTGGATAAATAAAACTTACAGAGAAACAAATAAAGTAAAGAGGTTGTTAAAACTACTACCAGTTTCTTGACAACATAACCTTACGTAATCTAGCAACGCTATGAATGCTTAGCACTCACACAGTGAAATCACTCGATGCTACGAAAACCTGTCAGAGTAAAATGTAGAGCAAAGAAACAAAAACCATGAAGTTTGAAATGAGTCGAACCAGGGAAATGTCGAAAGGGTTAAGGATCCAACCAAAAACCCTAACACTTGGAAAAATTAGGACCCTGAACATGTACATCCTCAAGAAAAATGTTGAGAAAAATGTAGAAAATTAATGAAAAAATCAACAAGTAGTAAATTTTGTCATACACTTAGCAACCTAGATATAAATGTTGATTAAGGTTGGTTGTCATTGATGTCAACCCTTGAAGAAATCCTCGTAGCACAAAGGTTTGGGTAATGGACCCAATATTGTTTGATGTAAATATGACTCATTATTGTTTTTTCATTTTTGATAAGAAGTAAATATGAATGAACTCC
>JASDQU010103793.1:116821-145675 GCA_032191745.1 Picea mariana | reverse complement strand
TTTGTTTTCCAACTGCAACTGGAAGGAGGCTCCAACCTCCTATTTTCTCAGTCTACAACCCGAGGGAAGGTCCAACTCCCCAATTCTCTGGCTACACCCAGAAGGAGGCTACAACCCCCTATGTTCTCTGGCTACAACTGGAAGATGGCTACAACCACCTGTTCTTGCCCCGTCCATCCAATGTGAATTAGAAGTAGAATGATGGAACCACTGTCACACTATCACTGTGAGATATATTGTTGTAAACCTGTACCAATAAACCTGAACCATGCATCAACCATGCATCAACCTGTACCTCAACTTGTACCATAAAAAATTGCATCAACCATGCACCAACCTGTACCAAACAAACTGTAATCAACCTATACCATAAAAAAGTGCATCCAAGCATGTATCAAGTATGTACCAATAATGTGTCACCTACTCATCAACTATGACTCATCAATATGTACCAACATCATCAACTATACACCTCATGTATGTGCCAACTCATCAACTACTTGTCTCAAGCATGTACCTAGCATGTACCTTAACCAAAATCCCTCATCAATTTCATCATCCAAATATGATTTGTAACTCTATAATAGACCTGGTGTATATGATCACATACCTACAAACCTTCCTCAACTTTAACAACAAGAGACTATCATTTTCATCAAACTTTATTTGGTCTCACGTGACTAGTTTTGGATTAGTCAACAACCCTAACTTGAAATAATCATAACTATGTACCTGTAATGAATAAATATCTGAAATTTATACACAATGTTCTTCAGTGTGTTTTATGAAATTCCTCTATGTGTCACTACTTGAAACCCCTCAGAAAATGAGTTATAGAAAAAATGGCATACCTTGTTGAATTATGGCTTATTCTAGAGAGAGACCTTGTAGAGCGTGCCCCACATGAAATATTTGTTGAATAGATATGAAAATATTACACAGAATACTAAATATTATAATCTAACCAACACATTTGGTCTTATGGAATTTGGATCTGTTATGAATAAGTTATGACATTTTTTACCGAAGCACATGTTTTAGACTAGTTTTAGGACTAGCCACAAACCCTATTTTCCACGTAGTGTAACTCCAAAAATAAAACGACCCACAATATGAATTTGTTACCAAATATACTTGGATATGTTTTCTCAATGAAATAGAAATTTCATGGTCTGAATCATTCTATAAACAAATTTATTAGGAAAATGGTGAGATGACCTGTAAATAACATACCTTAGAGAGAATCATCAAAAGAATTTATCCTCCCTTGAATTCCGGTCTTCTTTTCTTCACCTTCCTTCTGAAATTCATCTTAGATATCCTTTGTTTACCTCATAAACCTATATATATTCAATATTATCAATTTTAATATAAAATTATATAGCCCTGCCTCTTATTTATACTCTCCAAGTAGCTTCCTTAAAAACATCTTCTAGGTTACTTTGCCCACTTTCCTAATTTTAGGGTTAACCCACTTCTAATTTCTCCATTAAATTTATTATTTAAATAATTTATTTTGTATTCACTTTGATTTAAAGTACACTCATCACTTCACTTTATTATTTACCTTCTAAAATCTCTTAAGCCACTTTGACTACTTTGACCTTTTTGGGCTTCTAGAGGAC
Source organism: Picea mariana (assembly GCA_032191745.1). Lineage (NCBI taxonomy): Eukaryota > Viridiplantae > Streptophyta > Pinopsida > Pinales > Pinaceae > Picea > Picea mariana. The sequence continues at coordinate 144,050 of JASDQU010103793.1, read as the reverse complement.
ATATGAGGTTCCTCCAACTTCGTAAGGCCGTAACTCTCAAACCATGAAGAGTTTTGTGACATTCCACTTACCACCAGAAATGGAATGACATGTAATATCAATATAGAATAGTATTACCTGTAAATATATCAAAACACATACCAGTATCCATCAAACAAACTTGCGTCCATTACCCAAACTTGGGTTCTCCAACTTCTTATGGCCATAACTCTCTAATCGTGAGGATTTATGTGACGTTCCACATACCATAGAAAATGGAATGACAAGAAATATCTATATAGGAGAGTTTCAATAACAAATTCACTTACCTTCATCTCATTATTCCACAAATAAGCATGGGTTCTCTAACCATATTTCTAGGATAACTCAATCCAAAAAGTGTCTTCCCGTGACGGATTTCACCATAAGGGGACCACATTGGAGTTCATCCTTTGTTCTATAGGGATTTCTTCAAGGGTTGACATCAATGAAAACCAACCTTAATCAACAAGTACCTCTTGGGATAAAAATATAACACTCCCTCTTAGCAAGGGATGTACTTGCTACCATAACCATCATCTGGTCCCATCACATTGTACTCAGTAGGATCTCCCTTTGAACCTAGATCCATCCTCAACACCTACATAGAACTCAAACTAGAAGACATCCTCCTGACATCTACTCTGAACCCTGAGCTCCTAGGAGAATCCACTCCACCTTGAGCATCAGTTCAATCACACCAGTTAAGCCTCTTGTTGGTGCTTAGAAGAGACTCCCTCTCTTCTCTCAGAATGAAATACTGAATCCTTGGGCCCACTGCAGTCTTAGGAGTATCCTTCTCCTCATCCAACATTGAATCATATCATGAAGGTTGTCCTTGCAACATGCACATCCTATCCACCTGATCACCAATCAGTTTTGGTTCCACTGGGTCTACTCCCTCCCTGTAGATAAATACATGTCCCCTCTCGAAAAATGTACAATATCCAACATCCTCCAAGGATGATACTGAGAGAAATTTAACCCTCGGCCCTAGAACAAAGAGAAATCCATCAATCTCTAGGAATCCTCCATACTCGAGTCATAATCTAACCCTTCCAACTCCAATTACAACTCGTGCCATACCTCCTTCACTCTCCACCATCTGGTCGGGACGCATCTCTATGATAATAAGGAATACTTGCTAGATTCCTTTCATGTGAGAAGAGGATCCATTGTCAACAATCCATCTGAAATAACCCCTAAATCCTCCACTACCAACACTAGATACTAGAATAACCAAAGAAAATTCCCTTCAAACCTTGCCCAAAAATCTCACTGCTCACTGTAACTCAGAGCCCAAGCTCTGATACCATGTAGAAATTTAATGACAAAATCAACAAGTACTAAATTATGGCATACACTTAGAAACCTAGAGATAATTGTCTTCTATGAACTATCAAACGTCTAAACCCACATTCATAAATTACCATAAAAATAAATACATGTTTCCAAGCACTTTAGCAGCGAAATAAACATAATGAACAACAATCATTCAACCCAGAAATACTCAGAAATTTAGGAGATTCCAGGGAAAACCCCAATGTGGGGAAACCCAAGGAGAGAGAGAGATTTTATTAGCTTCAGGAAAGATATATCAGCAGCAAGATTACAATTTCCAGCAAGAAAAATTCACTTACAACAACCAACAATCCCACCAGAAAATTTTTCTTGAAACATGTGCTAAGTTCGTACTCATGTATGACCCACCCAAAAAAAAACAACACCTCGAAAAATAATGCCAATCTACTGTTGTACAGAATTTTCTGTATGGATTCCCTTCAACAACAAATATCCTCAAGTTGCCTTGATTTCCATGCCTTCCTTGCCTCGAAATCCATGCTCACTTTTTTGTTGTTCAAACTGTACAGATCCACACAGTATGACCTCCCTCAAAGTAGTAAATTACAACACTCACAAAACATAAATTTCTCTCTTGGGAAATGCGCCCTCCTTGCTTCCCTCTTTCCTCTCTCAAGCTCTCTCGGAAATCTCTCTCAAACTCTTTCTCAATGTCTTGCACACTACCCAATTCATTCTCTTATAATATCAAAGTGACCCTTCACCTTCTCCAACCCTAAATCTAATGGCCAAGATATAATCTTGCCTTTACAAGATCAAGGGACATGATTCATTCCCTCCAAAATAAATCATTTTAAAATATCAAAGTACTTTTTCACTTTATAACATAAGTGTACTTTATGAAATAAAGTCACTTTAATATTAGAAGGTATACTCCATTAAAAAGTCACTTTAATAAAAGAACCACTTTATCACAACTTTATAAAAACCCATTACAAGGTCAAGTGTCTAGCAGTGTAGGTACTAGGTTACTTTTGCATACAAGACACACATGCATAGTACCTCCCGAGCTAAAAAGATAACAAAAAACTCATCTTGAGATGGTAACTATAGGTGGCGCATGCAAGAGCATATGATATGCTGACTAACGATGAAAAGTTGGTGAGAATTAAATTAAGGACGGTACCAATACGAGTTTAATCACCTCGTAGAACTAGACAGCTACTCTACCTATGCCAAGTGTTATCCACTAAACCATACGACATATCCTATGTTAATTTTTATCAAAACGCATATTAATATACGTTGTGTACCATCACCTAATAAAAAATAAATTATTACATGTTGAAAAGTGAAACCCATTAATGTATGATGAGACATTGAATTAGCTTGGGGTGACATTGATATGAGGAACGTTAGCAAGATCATATAATACAAACTTCAAACACTATGTTAATGAGGACTTAGTATCAAGTAGGAACGATATCCATAAGAGGGATACAAAAATAAATAATCATCGTAAGACCTATATGCATATATTTGTATAGCATCGAGCTTGTCCTCATTTCGCAATAGGGATCTGGAAACTTAGCATACATGTAGGTTATCAATTTACCAAGTGTTATGGAATAGGACTTAGGGTGACCTCAAAAAATATTGTTATGTAGTTTCTCAACTCACTTTAGTATAGAATAAATATAACTTAGGTGGTGAGAATTTATGAAGGAAAGGGAGTAAAATAGACTGTTATGGTTGAATAAATAATATACAATATTTTTTTATTTTTATTTTTGGAATTTTAGGTCTTTGATAGAATCCAATATTATAAGTGACACATGCATGCGGTAGTTAATATAAACATATCAGTCACACAATTAGCTTCTCGCAAGATGTTAATTCAATTGTTAAACATCTTCCTCGTCGAACTGAAGATATTGACATTTTAATTGCCAGGAGAGAAGCAACTCAATCAAAACACTATGACTACATTGTTAGTAGATCACATGTAATTAATGCATTTCATTACAAAATTTAAATGGACAAATATTACCGGGTTGTTGAAATAGACCTCGATTCAATCATATATATTCTAGATAAAGCAACGGATATCTCTGAAAGAATGCATTATATCGACTTAGACATAGATGAATCAAAAGAAAATGATGTAGAAATTGAAGAAATTCAATAAGATCAATTGGAATATCACCCTTCCTCCTTTACAATGAGATTATCAATTCACGATGAGAATTGGAAGAAATAATAAATTTTGTTCAAAATGAGTATTCTTTAGCTGATCTTCAAATGGAATGGCGAGAAATTGGGTTGTCACCAATAAATGAATATAACAGGGAAGGTTTGTTTTACATGGATTTTCCAACATTGTTCCCAATAGGAAACGTTGATTGGTTGCAACCATGTCTTGTCAATATTCACATACATGAATATGCATTGCAATTACTTAAGTATCGTGATCAAAGATTTGGTAAACCTCCAAGATTTCACTATTTTATTTTGAATATGATAATTAGGAATCGAATCCAAGGAAGAGAAATTGTATTTGTAAAAACATATATAGGAGATGGGATACCTACTACAATAGAGGATTTGTGTAAAGAATTGAATGACTTCACTGATACTAGTTTAAAGGTTAATTCTCTAAGGTGGACATCTTTGAGGGACAAAGGCATATTGTAATATGTTTAGTTTTGATCTTACTAACATGATAAACCAACTTGGTTTTCCAAATATTGTATTCTCACTAAGTGCATCCTTCACAAAGTGGCCATACCTGCATAAGGCTATGCCTAAAAATCAACCTATTTCTCTACGAAATCAACAACACTAGAGAATCGATAATGTGATCAAATATACACATATTTTTTCTATGTATATGCACCAACGCTTCAACAATTTTTGTGATGAAGTTATTATAAAATATCTACAAGCTAAGGATTGTTGGTACATGCATGCATTTTAAAACCTTAACTTTTGATTGATGAAATTAATATGGTATTTATGCATTTATACTACCTTCATATCTTAACTATAATTTTCATAGGTACGAGTGGCAACACAAAGGATCAACACATATCCATGGATTTTTGTGGTTAGAAGGTGCATCAAACATGGATAAGTTGGACTAGAACAATGAAGCAAGAGTGAATGTTGCAAAACAATATTTTGACAAGTATGTTACGACATGGAATCCTCGAGATATCCACCATCGAAATATATCTATTCATTGATCTCTTAATTATTACCCTTTCTTATTTGACACTTCTGCAATATTCAGTATAAATCCTCTTCATGATTATGAACAATTAGCTAATTGAATTCAACGACATACAAGATGTATTGTGAACTCATTCTTATGTAAAAAGGGTTCTTCTTAGAAATTTTGCTACAATTCCCCTTGGGAACTTCAAGATGAATCAAGACTTTTTATAAATGAAAAAGGACAAAAGGAATATGAGGTTGCACGTAATGATGACAAGTTAAATGTTCATAAAATAGGCCTTATTTCAATGTGGTGTGCTAATGTTGATTTCCAACTCGTAGTTTCACATTATGCAGTGTTGATTTACATTTTAAAATATGCTTCCAAAGTTGAAAGAAGATCATAAAGCTATCAACATATGCTAACAAGAATTTCAAATATTGTTTACTCTAAAAATCTTGCAATACGTGCATACACAAATTTTCTTCCTGAAACAATTGTAGATAGAGACATAGGAGCATAAGAGACTTGTCATATGTTACTAAATATGCCTCTTGCACTATGTAGTCATAAGTTTTTTTCCATGAATTTTGGTAGCGTTAGAACTGAGAGTCACCCTCAGATTGCAAGAGGATAACCCAGCACCCATCAAATAGGTTTGTAAATGTAGATTAAGGATAGAAGGTCGAATGGACAAAACTCAGCATAACAATGTTTCAACATAGAAAATCTAGGCTTGTATGCATAACCAAATGAGGTTTTGATTAGCTTCAGTGAATGTTTTAAAGATAAGTGTGATTATATGGAAGAATTGGTGAGGAAGATGGATAGTTCTGCTATAAGCATCAGGCTTTCTAGTAGCTAGGTGAAGAAAAATTCAGTCACAAGAACTTCTTGAACTAAATTTAAAACTTTGAAAAAAAACATTATGTAAACATTATAATCAAACATCCATTATAACACAACTATAACATCTCATAAGGATCATCCAATAATGATCATTCATAATAAGAATATGAAAGATAATGAAAAGAGGTTGACTTCTATTAATCAAAATATCTCAGGTCTCATACATAAACTAGAATACAACTCTGTTTAGTCAAAATATTAAAAAATAGGGAGCTCTTCTAAAACATCCAAACCCAACATAGCATTCTTATGATGTATTTATAACCAAAACAATAGACAAAAAATTGAGATGCAAGCTAGCCTTTCTATCCTAGGGTTATCGACAAAATGATATTAATCTAACATATGTACAAGTGGATCTAACAAACTGCTAGAATCAACGAGCCTGTTGGCAACAACTCTAACAAGATATAAATGATATGATTTTTTGTTGCTTCCAGTCCCAAGTGTCCTCCAAGTCTTTGTGTTGAGATCCATCTACCACATGTTGATCCTTGGTTCCATCCAACTCATCAAAGCTAAAAAGAGTCAACGAATTCAAAACTATTGACTGTAACAACCAGTTCATAGCATCTTTTCATAGCGCAACTGGTAGAAAATTTTGTAGCGCCTGCCTCTATAAAACCGTTCTGCAGCCAATTCTGTAGTGCATTTGGTAGTATATTTCGTAGTTCCCTCCTGTAAAATTATTCTCCGACGAATTTCCATAGTAAACTACCACTTTATGTCTGGCTAGGTGATTCTACATCACTTTCGGTAGAGAATCTACAGAACAGCCTATGTGGATGATTTTGTAGTGCCAGGTGCTACGAAATGCTCTATGTTTTTATGTTTCAATAAATGAACCTCAAAAACTCAAAAAATATTAGCAGAAGGATAATGAGCTTATATATGCCTTTGGTAGGTGAAATTATAATACTTCCCTCAAAACTTCAAGCTTGCAAAAAATAAACATCATAAAAAATGGATATGTCATCCTTTCCATTTCATCTTCTCAATCTGGAACTTCTCCTTATTGCAGGAGAACTTCCCTCTATTGCAGCATAATTTCTTACTATTGTAGGGGAATTTCTCTCCATTTCAGCTTGGGCTAGAACATTTAGATTCCTCTGGGCTAGATTATCCTTGAAGGGCTTCAATTCTTCTTTGAGTTTTATGTTTTGGGATTGTATGCTTCTATTTTTCTTGTACAAAATCTGAAGATGGCTATGGAGAGGCAATAATATTCTTTTTGTAAACCTAGCGAGATCAAGGGCTTCATTATACATGTCCATGAATTCCTTCATCTTCTTCCTTTCATTCAATCTTTCTCCCTTCAAACGGGCAACTTCCTTCCTTGCATCCTTGAGTTGTCTGATCAATCTCTTCAAGGTGGGATTATCAGGGGGATTATTGATGTTGATGACTTCAACAGGTTTATCAGTAGCTTCACTCTTACCTTTCTCTTTATTCTTAACAGAAGTTTTGGCCATGACGTCAATAGGCTTCCCAACAGTGTCTCCTTTACCCTTAACTTTCTTTGGGACAAAAGCCTTGAGCATGATTTTTGTTTCAACATTTTCCTTGTGCGTTGATCATCTAATGAAAGGCCTCCTAAGTCTTGTCTCAACTATTGCAGTAGGTGAAGGAAAATGTAATTTTCTCCCCTTTTTGGCTGTGGTTTTGGCTGATGAGGGAACTTCCTCTAGTTCAGGTGTAGGCTAAGGTGAAATTTCCCTTTGTGGGGAGTGATGGACTTCCCTCTCTTATTCTTGAATTTCCTTAGGAACTTCTTTGTCTTGGGCAATAGGTTTTCTCTTAATGTTTTTTCTTGTTTATTCTTGGGAAATACTACTAGCTAGTGAAGGGCTCTGTACCATGGATTGAGGGGTGGAGTCTACATCTAACTACAGATTAGTAGAGACAATTAATTGTTCCCAAGTGAGGTTTCTTTTATTCAATTCTTCCATTACAAGCATCCTAATCAACCCAGAGTAGAAAACACTAGTGTCCACAGCCTTGGACTTGGCTTGGACCCTATCAGCCATTTTTCCCATACTTCTAAACAGATAGAAAGGGATATTCATCACATCATTGCATGTGAAATGTAGTAAAAGCCTAATGTGATACTGGTATATCATGTTGAATCTTCCCTCACATGTAAAATACCTTTGGATAAATTTCAACATTTGGTCAAAACCCTCAACCAAGTGGATCCTAGGCACTTTCTTGGACAAATTGTCTTTATGATAATCTGGCTTGAGGAAATCCTTAGAAAAGGATACATTGAGAGTCATAGATCTGAACCACCTTTCACCAGTGTTGGGTATCTCAATGGTTGTTGCAATGGTGGCCTTAGATACCTACAACTCAAAGGTTCCTACATTGGTCTTAGTGCCATAAAATTTTAAAGAAAACTCCCTTGCTACTTCAGGGTGTTCCCTCTGCATGTTTTGACAGAAATATATGCAACGAACCCTTTGGAAGACCTCCTTGATCATAGGCTCAACATCAAATAGGTGCATGTAGGAAGGCTCAGTCTTGACCACACTCCTACCCTTGTGAGATTTTTTTTGTTGAAGTGTATCCATTGATAGAAGCAGGAGGTCAAACACTGTAATGTTATGAGAGGTATAGGAAACCAAACAAAGACAAAAAGTATTTAAGTTTTGAAAGATGGTCCTTATTTGGTCTTTCAGGGATTTTCTCCAATCCACTTTTGAAATAAATAAGAGAATTGTTTGATGGCTGAAAATGGGGGAAAAAGATCCTCTAAGAAATGATATAAAAGGAGGATGCACTATCAAGATTTAAGATAACATAGGGCCATCATACAGGTTCATCATCATTCTAAGGCAAAGGCTCATAAACTTTCACTACAAATAGACTTTGAGATAAAACTATGAAATGACATACTGAATGAAGAGAGCTAATGTTGGAGCTTTGAGCATAGAAGATGGCACTAGTTTGACATAGGAATTGAAATACTAGAAAAGGGGATCCGTAGTGTAGTTTTCCAATAGTTTCTATAGCGTAGCATACACAACAAGAGCCAAGAGAAATAATGGAAATGAAGCTATGATAGAAAATTGACTCAATTTCAGTGGAGGAAACTGACAGTATGCAGATGGCTAAGAAGTCTGTGGAAACAAAGGTAAAGGGGATGGTAGGTGGAAGAAACCAAAGTGCGTAGCTCTAGTTGCTACGAAAAGATAAAAAAGAACCTTAATGATATTCAATCAGAGCTTGGATGGCTCAAGAAGTACTTGGACACCGTAGCTTGATAATTGATGATGTTCTGAAAGCATGAACTTTTTTTCAACCACCACAGTCTCCAATTCACCCCGGTCAACTGGTCTGTAGCATAATCTGCAACGCTGTCTGGACTAGTAGATTCTCCAGCGTCGATCTAGGAGCATGATTTCAAATTCTGATAAAAAGTTATAACTCATTTATGACCAAATAACGATTATTCATTTTGAATACAAGGGTGTTGAAAACAATGAAAAGGCATGACATCAGCTTCATAATCACAAATGATGGTAAAGAGAGAGAGTGTACAAAGATACACTACAAAAAACACTAGTGAGTTGGTAGTGTACTTGAAAATGTTTGATTTGACTCCCTAACGAGTAGAAGGAGAGAGTGGAGAGGTTCAAGCATATGAAGGGATGGAGTGACTTGTCAGGTTTGTGAAGTCATGGGGTTGATAGTGCTAGCTATCAAATCAAGTGATGAGTCAAGGGTGTAAACCATAAAATGAGCCTAGGGTATAAACCATAGGTGTGGGTCAAATAGGTGAGACAAGTTCCAACCTTTTATTTATTTAAGCTATCCTAAGAAAACCATAAAGAGAAAATCAAAAAACAAACTTAAAAAAAAACTAATGGGTAAAAATTAAAACCTAAGGAAAAATTTGACCCATGAAAACTTCATGTGATAACATTGGCTCCATAGGGGATGGCATGCTCCCTGTGAGCTTCCAAGAACAAGCATCTTTAGTGTCTTATCCTAGGGCTATGGGGTCATTTATTCAAACAAAAATGAAACAGATAAAGTGATATTTACAATGAATGGAAAGCCACTCATGTCTTAAGAAAAATACTTCTTCAGAAAGTGCCCATTGACAAGGCCACCAAAAACTTTAGAATCATCCAAGTTCTGTAATTTATAAATGTTATTTCAAAATACCTCAGAAATCTTGAAAGGACCAATCCATAGGGCTTAAAATTTACCATGTTTTCCTTTGTTTTGCTTGGGTTCATCCCACTTGAGCATTAGATATCCTAGCTGAAAATCATTTTTTCTTACCTTCTTGTCAAAGGCTTGCTTGATCTTCTGTTGATGGTCTTGTTCTTTTTCAAGGAGCTCCTCTCTATTCTGGTGTACTTCTACCAATTGATGTATCCTCCTAACCATATCATCAGGTTCTCCTTGGTATTCCTGGAGGAAATTTGCCACAAGCAAGACAAGCTGAGTAGTAAAGATAGATTCAATCCCATATACAATCTGAAAAGGGGAAATACCAAGTGACCTCTGTTTTGTAACTCTATAAGCCCATAAGGAAAACTCCATCTCTGAGTCCCATGCTTTCTTGTTATCTTCTAACAATTTATTGATGATATTTATGAGGTTCTTGTTAGAGGACTCTGCCAAACCATTTACTTGAGGGTAATAAGGAGTATAATGGACTAATGTATTCTCATATTGTTCACAAAACTTGATCAAGTTTCAACGTTAAAAGAGGTAGCATTGTCAGTAACAATCTTGCTTGGACAACCAAATCTTGACATGATATCCTCAAGAAAAATAATGATTACCTTGTGTGAGGCACTCCGTGTAGGAATGGATTCTATCCACTTGGTGAAATAATCAGTGGTAATCAAAATCCACCTATGTTGACCACTTGAAGCTGGATGGATTTAACCAATGAAGTCAAGATCCCATTGCTGAAAAGGTCCAGAAACCACCACAGGCTTGAAAGGAAAATATTTGAGTTGTTGATTTCCAGAAAACTTTTGGCATTTGACACAAGCTCTAATCTTTGCACAAACATTAGTAAAAAGGATAAGCCAAAAATACCCAGCTCTAAGGATCTTATAGGTTGTGGTTCTCCAAAAGTGATGGCCCCCACATAAGTTGTCATGAAAATCAGTCATGGCCTTTTGGGCCTCCTGTGGATCTAAACATCTCAAAAGAACCCTTAGAGGATCTTTCCAATACAATATATGATCAATGACACAATATCTGATTACTTTAAGATTCAAAGCTATTACCTTGTTCTTTTCCAAACCACGAGGAGGATGCAACTTTTTCAGAAAATATATGATGTCTTTATACCAAGTGCATTCTACCAAGTTGGGGCTGATATGAGGGATTTTGTCAGCAAAATCATCTTGTTAATTTTTTGAGTTTATGTTCATGAAATTAACCCCTAATTCTTTGCAATTTGATTCATCCAAGAACCTAGCTAAACCTTAGCCTTTCACTAGTTTAGTGGGCTTCATTTCAAGGTCAAATTCCATAATTTTGGCAATCCATTTTCTCCTCTTCCCATCTATGTCAGGTTGGATAAGTATCTCTTTCACAGAGGCTGAGGGAACATAGGAAACAATCGTGGAATGCAGAATGTATACTATTAAATCCTTGAGGGATTTGACCAAAGCATAAGCCTTCTTTTCCATGATATCATACCTCATTTTTGCATCCCTCAATGGTCTGCTAAAAAAGGAGATAGGATTCTCTAACCCCTCTGTATTTTTCTAAAGAAAGACAACAACCAATGTGTCAAATGAGGCAAAGGAAAATATCAGAAATTCCTTAGAATAATCAGGACTGATGAGAACAAGTGCTTCAGTCAAAGCCTTTTTTATTTGGTCAAAATAATCTCGAACCTCAACAGTCCATTTCACCTCATTTCCTTTCCTAAGCATGGATGTAATGTACTTAACCAATTCACCAAATTTCGAGATGACTCTTCTTAGAAAATTTATTTTACCCAAGAAAGACTAAACTTCTTTCTTAGATCTAGGAACAGATAAAATTTGAATAGCCTCTACTCTACGTGGATCAATTCTTACCCCTTCTTCTGATACAATGTGTCCCAATAACTTACCTTCCTTCATAGAAAATAAAGACTTCTAAGGATTTAAAGAGAGACCAAAATTTATGCACTTAAAGAAGACCCTTTTCAAATCATGATAATATTCTTTATCAATTTTTGAGAACACTATAATGTCATCTAAATATATGAACACAAATTTGTCCTTCTCCCCAATAAAGGCAATATCCATTGCTCGTTGAAAGGTTGCTCCTGCATTCATTAATCCAAAGGGAATTTTAGCATACATGAATGTGCCCCAAGGAGTAGTGAAGCTTGTCTTCTCTCTATATTCAGGTAAGAGAGAGATATGATTGTAGCCTAAGAAGCCATAAATCATAGACATCCTAGATGAGCTAGTCACTCTCTGTAAAATGTGCTCCATCTTTAGCAAGGGGTAATTATCTTTCTTGGAGATTCTATTCAAATTCTTGAAATCAACACATAATCTAATTTCCCCATTCTTCTTCCTCACAGGGACCAAGTTAGCCACCCACTCAGAGTACCTCAAAGGAATGATGATATTGGCATCCATCAACTTCTTCACTTCTTTTTCCATAATAGGAAACAACATGGGATTTATCTGTCTGAGTTTCTGCCTAAAAGGCTTGGTCTCTTCTTTCAAAAGGATCTTGTGTTCACTGATGTTTGTGTCATATGTTTGAAAATCTTCACATTTCCATGAAAACACATCAAAAAATGCCTTTAAAATCTTAACATACTCATCCCTTTGTTCATTTGACAAGATGCTAGACAACTTCACATACTTTGGATCCTTCTCTGTACCTAAATTACATTCAGTCACATCAACATTTTCAGTTGAACCTTTATCCTTCATAGAAACATCATTTATGTCAAACAATCTCTCCAATGGGACTATTCCTTTTGGAATATGGTTACTGGGCAATTGAACAATATGATGGTCAGTAATTTTATTCAGAAAAATATCAGCATGATGGCTTTTGTCATAATCATGATCCTGATCAATATGTAGGGAAAAAAACTCATCCACAGTTTCAAGAAATATTTTGATTTCAATATCACCCTCAAAGACCTTCCAATGTTTGACATTGTCAGGTATAGAGGGTCTATACTTCACTTCCACATCATATTTGAGCTTAGGGGGCAAAGGAAATCTGAAATTACTTGTTGAAACAACCAAGGAATCTTCCATAGTATTTTCCTCTATTGGAACAAAAGAGATACTAAAACCCAAGAAGAAATTATTAACAAGATCCCAAACCTCATTTCTATAAGTCTTTAACCTGGGGTGTTTAGATTGATACAGATTTTTGACTTGATGTACAATTAATTCAACATCTCCAAACACTACTAACTCTTCAATATTCATGTCTTTAGCATCCCTCAAACCCAAAACAAGAGCCTCATATTCTGCCACATGGTTTGTAGTTTCACATTCAAGCTTGTAAGACAAAGATATGATCTCCTGAGAAGGGGAAATAAAGACTACCCCAGTACCAACACCTTCCTAAGAAGAGGCTCCATCAAAAAACATCTTCCAAACAAAGGTATTAGGAGGAGGAATTTAACAAGAGGTAATGGGTTGTTTTCTTATTTCAATAGGTCATTTAGTAGCATCAGTGAGTTGTAAAATACTAGATCCTAAATCAGTATCAACTGCAAAAATAGGGTCGTTGGTAGGATTGGCTTCATCAATGATGATGTAAGATAGTTGTGCCTCTCTATAAATCCTTATATTTTCTCCTCCAAATACATGAATGGTGGCATATGAAAGGTCCATCTGCAAATTCCCCCCTAGTCTTTTGATCCAAGATCTTGACAAGAGAATCCCAAAATTAGGGGGGACATCAAACATCACAATATCCATGACCACGCTTTTCATGGGAAATTGGAACAAGGTAACAACCAGGTCTTTGATTAACCCAAGACACTTCACTTTCCTAGAATCAAATGAGTATAGGTCATGGTAAGTTTTTTTAATTTCTAGCCAAAGCTCATCCATGACAGTTTTAGGCATGAGGTTATGAGATGCACCTGAGTCTATCAAGAAGTTGTGCATCACTTTATCATGAATGTTTAATTATGTGTAGAAAGGAGGGGAAGAATTGTCCCTATCCTATACCAAAGGTCCCAATATGACTACTAGTTTTTCATCTTGAAGGTTGACTGAATCTATGGAATTAGAAGAAGGTTGGAGATGCAGCATCTTGGAAAGATATTTTGTAAATTCCTCATTCTTAATCAGCTCTAAAAACGCTATTGGGATTTTGATCTTTTGAATCTCACTTTCAAAGCTAAATGAAGAGGGAGATTTCATAATTTATTTAATTTTTGGGATAGGGCTCTTAACCAATGCTTGAGGGTTTTGTTCCTCTTTTTCTTTGTTGCTAGATGCCACGGCCTTAGTAAAATTTTCTATTTTAGTGGACTAATCATAAGTGTCGGGCTTTCCCTCTTTATGTTTTGACATTAGGTTGTATTTATTTGGATTGTCATTGTTTTTTTTCCCTTTACTCAATTCATTCAATTGTTTGTCCATGACAGACTCCTCATTTGCAGATTGGGTTAAATGGGGGGATAAAGAGATGTCACCAAGACAATGGATTTCTAGATCAGTTTCTTCATCCTCTCCTTCTTCATCAACAATAAGGTTATTTTGGAGAGGGGATTGGACTTTTTTCATCCCTATCCCAATTTATTTGATCTCTTTGGAGGACCTGAGGGGCATTATTTGGTATCCTGAAATTACTTCTATTATCATCATTATGTGTATTCTTATAGTTCCTCTTTCCTTCAAGTTTCAACTTTTCCATTTCAGCAGAAAGTGATTTTATTGATTTTGTTAGTTCATAAACTTGAGAGTGGACAGCAGGGGAATCTAAAGTTGAAGCTTGAACCTACCTTTTCTTTTGTGTCTATCATATTTTCCCCTAAGATTTCTAGTTTCCGGTATTTTAGATTCTACTTCCAAAGATGCATCTTGCATATGACCTAGAGAGGTAGATATTTTTTCTCTTAACATGAGGAAAAACTCAGGGTCAAAATCATTGGCATAGGTGATCTTGGCAGAAGTTTATGTAGGATTTATTTCAGTGGGAATTTTGTTGTACATTTTATTAAATCTCTTTGAGAAGTATGAAACAGATTCCCCCTCTTTCCTTTTAAGTGACCCAGATTTTGTAATGTAATAAAGGAAATCCTTTTTATCCCCCCAATGTCTCAGAAAATCATCATCCAAAGCTTCAATTCCAACAATATATCGAGGATTCAAACCCCTAAACCATTTTCTAGCCTCTCCATCAAGGCTCTATACAACAACTCTCATCCATACATCTTCATTCTCAATGTTAATATTGTCTGCATAACTATAAAAGGCTGCAAGGTGTTCTTTTGCAGTTATATCTTCCTCCCTTGTGAACTTGGGTATGTACTTAAGGTGGTCTCCAACTGGGAGAGAATTTATAGGATGAGGTAAAATAATAGGGGCATACCTAGCAGCCACTATGGCATCCATCCTATTTCTAGGAATATTATCACCTGCCATTAGGTTGTGAACTCTAGGAGAACAAGGAGGAGATGGATTCTTCATAGGTACAAATGCAGCTTTTATTTTAGGAGAAAGAGGGATCTTGGATGGAGAGATTTAAATTTTCAAAGGAAGAGGTTGAGTCTTGGAAGAAGATGGTATAGGGTCCAATGGAAATGAGGTTTCCTCCTCTTTAATCACAATGATTTTGATAGGAGGAGGAGTAGGAAAACCCAAGGTAGGAAAATATTCTAAGCGCTCAAGTCTAAACCAGCTTACAACATCAAGAGAGGAAAGGGTTTCAAAACTTTCTTCTTCTAATTTGGGACTAAAAGAAAAGTATTCAACAGGAAAATTTTCAAAATCCAAATTTCTAGAAACTTCAACAGAGGATAGAAGAGGAGAATTGGATATATCTACTGGAGTATTAGAGGTAACATCATGAAAATGACCACAAGTACCTGGTAGAACAACTGAAAAGACTTCTTGAGAATCTTTTCCTTTCTTGATAAAATTATCTGGGTCATCTTTAGGTGTTTCCATAGGCAGATGTGGAGTAGACCTCATGTGTCTGCCTTTGGGAGCCACAACTGAAACAATGGAGTCACTAGATGCAAGCTGCAATATTCGATGTATTGATTTCTAATGCACCTTCAGAATCAATATTGCTTTGTCGTTCAATCCCAGGGAAATGTTTTCAATATGTTTCCCGAAAACAACGACAAGAATGTTAGCATTAAGAGTCACTCTCATATTTCAAGAGGATAATCCCAGCACCCATCAAATAGGTTTGTAAATGTAGATTAACGATAGAAGGTCAAATGGACAAAACTCAGCATAGGAATGTTTCAACACAGAAAATCTAGGCTAGTATGCATAAAAAAATGAGGTTTTGATTATCTTTAGTCATTGGTTTAAAGATAAGTGTGAGTAGATGGAAGACTTGGTAAGGAAGATGGATAGGTATGATATAAGACTCAGACTTTCTAGCAGGTAGGTGAAGAATAACTCAGTCACAAGAACTTCTTGAACTAAATTTAAAACACTGAAAAAACATTTACAACAATATTGTAATCAAACATCCATTATAATACAACTATAACATCTCATAAGTTTCATCCAATAATGAGCATTAATAGTAAGAAGAAGCAAGATAATGAAAATAGGTTGACTTCTATTAATCAAAATATCTCAGGTCTCATACATAAACCATAGTACATCTCTGTTTAGTCAAAATATTACAAAATAAGGAGCTTTTCTCAACCATTTGAACCCAACATAACATTCTTCTGATGTATTTATAACCAAAACAGTAGACAACAAATTGATATACGAGTTGGCCTTTCTATCCTAGGATTCTCCACAAAATGATATTAATCTAACATCTGTACAAGTGGATCTAACAGACTACTAGAATCAAGGAGCCTGTTGGAAATAAATCTAAGAAGATATAAATAACATGATTTTTTGTTGCTTGGGCACATATCCTCCAGTTCCAAGTGTCCTCCAAGCCTTTGTGTTGAGATCCATCTGCCACCTATTGATCCTTGGTTCCCTACAACTCATCAAAACTATGAACAAGCAACAAATTCAAAACTGTTGACTGTAACAGCCAGTTCGTAGCATCTTTTTTTAGTGCAACTGGTAGATGATTCCGTAGCGCATGCCTCTGTAAAATTGTTCTACAACCAATTCTGTAGCGCATTCGGTAGAATATTTCATAGTTCCCTCCTGTAAAACTGTCTTGCAATGACGTTTTGTAGTGAACTTCCACTTTATGTCTGGCTAGGTGATTCCGCAGCACTTTCAGTAGTGAATCTGTAGAACAACCTGTGTGGATGATTCCATAGTGCCATGTGCTAGGAAATGATCTGTGTGTTTTTGTTTCAAGCAATGAAACTCAAAAACTCAAAAAGTGTTACCCAAAGAATAATGAGCCTATAGATGCCTTCAGTAGCTGAAATTATAATACTTCCCTCAAAACTTCAATCTTGAAAAAACTGATCATCATAAAAAATGGATATGTCATCCTTTACATTTCATCTTCTCAATCTATCACTTCTCCTTGTTGCAGGAGCACTTCCATCTCTTGCAGCATCATTTCTTACTATTGCATGGGAATTTATCTCCATTGCATCTTGGGATAGAACATTTAGATTCCTATGGGCTAGATCATCCTTGAAGGGCTGCAATTCTTCTCTGAGTTTTTTGTTTTGGGACTGTATGCTTCTATTTTTCCTGTACAAAATCTGAAGTTTCCTATGGAGAGGCAAGAATATTCTTGTTGTAAACCTAGACAAATCAAGGGTTTCATTATACATGTCCATGAGTTCCTTCATCTTCTTCCTCTCATTCAATCTTTCTCCCTTCAAACAAGAAACTTCCTTCCTTACATCCCTGAGTTGTCTGATCAATCTCTCGAAGGTGGGATTATCATGGGGAGTGTTGATGTTTATAAATTCAATAGGATTCTCAGTAGCTTCACCCTTACCTATGTCTTTGTTCTGAATAGAAGATTTTTTCATGACCTCAATAGGTTTCCCGATAATGTCTCCTTTACCCTTAAATTTCTTTGGGACAAAATCCTTGAGTATGATATTTGTTTCAGTGTTTTCCTTATGGGTTAATGATCTAGTGAAAGGCCTCCTAACTCTTGTCTCAGCTGCTGGAGTAGGTTAAGGAAAATGTATTTTTCTCCCCTTTTTGGATGTGGTTTTGGATGATGAGGGAACTTCCTATAGTTCAGGTGCAGGATGAGGTGAAGGTTCCCTTTGTGGGGAGTGATGGAATTCCCTCTCTTCTTCTTGAATTTCTTTAGGAACTTCTTTGTCTTGAGAAATATGTTTTCTCTTTCTCTTTTTGCTTATTTCTTCTTGGGAAAAACTAATAGCTGGCAAAGGGATTTGTACCCTGGATTGAGGGGAAGAGGTTGCATCTAGCTGCAGATTAGTAGAGACAATGAATTGTTCCCAAGTGAGGTTTATTTTCTTCAATTCTTCCATTACAAGCATCCTGACCAACCCAGAGTGGAAAACACTAGTGTCCACAGCCTTGGACTTGGCTTGGACCCTATCAACCATTTTTCCCATACTTCTAAACATATAGAAAGGGATATTCATCAAATCCTTGCCTGTGAAATGTAGCAAAAGCCTAGTGTGATACTGGTATATCATGTTGAATCTTCCCTCACATGTAAAATACCTCTGGATAAATTTCAACATTTGGTCAAAACCCTCAACCAAGTGGCTCCCAGGCACTCCCTTCGACAAATTGTCTTTCTGATAATCTGGCTTGAGGAAATCCTTAGAAAAGGCTGCATTGAGAGTCATAGATTTGAACCACCTTTCACCAGTGTTGGGTATCTCAGTGGCTTCTACAATGGTGGCCTCAGATGCCTCCAACTCAAGGGTTCATACCTTGGTCATAATGTTGTCAAAGTTTAAAGAAAACTCCCTGGCTACTCCAGGGTGTCCCCTCTATATGTTTTGACAAAAATTAGGCAACCAACCCTTTGGAAGACCTTCCTGATCATAGGCTCAACATCAAATAGGTGCATGTCATAAGGCTCGGTCCTAAACACACTCCCACCCTTGTGAGATTTCTTTCATTGAGATGTATCCATTGATAGAAGCAAGAGGTCAAACACTATAATGTTATGAGAGGTATAGGAAACCAAACAAAGACAAGAAATATTTAAGTTTTGAAAGGTGGTCCTTATCTGGTCTTTCAGGGATTTCCTCCAATCCACTTTTGAAATAATAAGAGAATGGTTTGATGGATGAAAATGGGGGAAAAGGATCCTCTAAGAAATTATATGCAATGAGGACTCACTATCAAGATTTAAGCTAACATAGGGCCACCATACAGAGTCATCATCATTCTAAGGCAAAGACTCATAAACTTTCACTCCAAATAGACTTTGAGATAAAACTATGAAATAACACAATGAATGAAGAGAGCTAATGTTGGAGTTGTGAGCATAGAAGATGGCACTGGTTTAACACAGGAATTCAAACGCTGGAACAAGGGATCTGTAGCATAGTTTGCAGTGTTTTCTATAGTGTAGCATAGACAACAAGAGCCAAGAGAAATAATGGGAATAAAGCTATGATAGAAAATTGACTCAATTTCAGTGGAGGAAACTAACAATATGCATATGGCTAAGAAGTATGTGGCAACAGAGGTAAAGGGGATGGTAGGTGGAAGAAACCAAAGTGTCCAGCGCTAGGTGCTACAGAAAGATAAAACAAAACCTTAATGATCCTCAATCAGAGCTCGGATGGATCAAGAAGTACCTGGACACCATATCTTGATAATTTTTTATCTTCTGAAAGAATGAAATTTTTTGTAACCACAACAGTCTCCAATTAACCCCATTCAACTGGTCTTTAGCATAATCTGCAGCGTTGTCTGGACTAGTAGATTTTGCAATGCCGAGCTAGGAGAAGGATTTCAAATTTTGATAAACACATAGAAATCATTTATGACCAATTCATGATTATTCCTTTTGAAGACAAGGGTGTTGAAAACAATGAAAAGGCATGACATTAGCTTCATAATCGCAAATGATGGTAAAGAGGGAGAGTGTACAAAGATACGCTACGAAAACAACTAGTGAGTTGGCAGTGTACTTGAAAAGGTTTGATTTGACTCCCTAATGGGTAGAGGGAGAGAGTGGAGAGGTTCAATCATATGAATGGATGGAGTGACTTGTCATGTTTTTGGAGTCATGGGGTTGATATTTCTAGCTGTCAAATCATGTGATGAGTCAAGGGTGTAAACCATAAAATGAAGTTATGAACCTAGGGTATAAACCATAGGTTTGGGTCAAATGGGTGAGCCAAGTTCCAATATTTTATTTATTTAATATATCCTAAGAAAACCATAAAGAGAAAATCAAAAAAAAAAACTTAAAAAAAACTAATGGGTAAAAATTAAAACCTAAGGAAAAATTTGACCCATGACAACTTCATGTGATAACTGGCAGGAAGGTCTTCAAAAACGTTTCATTGAATTTTGAACCTCATCAATTTCCCACAAACTCTAGTTTATTGAAATATAACAAGAAATACCTACATTCCTTGAGCATTTGTCACTCACAAACACTGCATGACCATGGACATTTAACCCCCGCTACAAGAAAGAACCCTGGAATCCTAGAGAAAATGCTACAATAATTCGAGTGTGTCCTTGATTTGTATCTATTCCTATTGAAAATTCAGATATCTATGAATCATCATGTCATAGTGAATTACTTTTATATAAACCATTTAGAACATTCCTATTGAGCTAGGTATTAATAAATAAATTATTATTCCGAATTGGAAGAATTTGAGATATTGGCCTAGGCATGTTCACCAAACACAATTAACAATAGAATATATTGAAGAATATGATTATATAAATGAAGAAGAAATCAATGTTGGTGATGATATGGATGAATGGAAAATGTTATGTTGCATTATTCCTCCAAATTCCATTCAAGTGTCTGACATTGCTACTCTTAGTCGAAGAGACTTTGACTTCAATCATTTGTGGGATAATACTACTAGTTCAAATTAAGAAATAGAAGAAGCAAATAATTTCATTCAAGATGCACGATTGTAATGAACCCGCCGTTACGACTTCGAATAGCGAAGCACAATAGGTAATTTGTTTTTTTTGCATTAGGAAATTAACTTCAACACATAATTCATACCAACGCATAATCAACACAACATCATAATTAAAAGAATTACAAGAGACACATCATCGTAATCAATAACGACACAAGCCAAGGTATTAACATAACTGATAGTGACATATGACCAACACATGGACATAAATAGCGACGCATTTCAACACATCACAATCAACTGAAGCAATGTAAATAAGGATCATTCATATCGTTGAACAATAAATAACTACCTTCCCAACCTATCGTACATGTTTAGGACCTCTAGGACACATAAGCAACGCTCAAGCCCAGGATTCACTTGATTTATTTTGACCATTTAAGGTCTCGGGGCTGGCGACTGTTCTGAGGAACAAGGAGGTGTCTAAATACTTCTAATCCAATCAACCGAAAAGCATCTAGATCAATCAATCAATCTTAAACATCAATTATTCATGGCGCAAGAGTAAGCTAATCACTGTGGCAATCATACATCAACATTAATTCATGGCGCACGAGTAATCTGATCACTCAATTAATCATACATGACATTACTATAAAGGGGCGCAAGAAATCTAATTTCTAAAACAATTGTACATCAACATTAATATTCATGGCACGAAAAATTCTATTACAAAAACATATCAATTAGAAACGCGATTAGCCAACTACGAAACATTCCATCAAGATTCAATTCTACCATAACATGTATCAATTTAATGGACGCAACCAACCATCGTCGATAGTCCAACTGTAAAAACATATATCAATAATTGACGCAATTACCATCTATTGTTAACAATCAAGGAATGACCTATGGATAAAAACAAAATCAACAAGAGAATGTTTACCATGCACACAAACAAGTTCTACACCCACCCTTGAAAGTTTCTTTAGCAATTTAATCCTTTTATCGTTCTAAAATGATTTACTGTTAGGAGCTACCCACTAAATACATATAACGTCCCTTTAAGTAATCACAATCCTCAACCAGGCCATAAGACATACTAGAAGTACCAAGGTGAGGGTAAGCACTTATACCTTTCCAAGAATTCTATAAGACGAAACCAAAATGCTTGATCTTGTGGTGCTGCTCATTATCAGGGTTGGAAGTAATAGTTAAAAGGGTTATGATTAATTTATTCTTGTTGATGTCCTCCATAGGTACATGCTTCGCTAGTTTGCAATTACATAATAATCCCATGTCACCTTACATTACATATTCATTGAAACTACTAAGAATCAACCATAATATGCATACAATAAGAATTCGAGATTTTTGGCGTTCCAAAAAGAACCAAGGATCAACTTGTTAAGAACTATATAAGGACTTCTAACTAAATTCCATATCCATATGTAAAGATTATGAGAATATCACCTCATAACAAGTAAAGTGTAAGGACTCAAGCTACTTTACTAAATTCTTAAATTAAGGGACTACAGGATAATCAATTATCAGCACAAAGGTAAAGTCAAGCTGCCTCTCAATTTATTAATAGTGTAGAAGTTTATCACAAGAAGACTTTAGGATTAACAGTAAACTAATACAGAGGATCTGCCATTCGAAGCGGCAATGAACAGTAAGAAAATCATCCAATGCTAGTTTTTAAGGGACATCGAAATTCTGAAAAAAGGGACTAATCTTAAGCAGGCGAGAAGGTTCAAGACAAATTCTGAAAAAAGGGACTAATCTTAAGCAGGGAGTAATTCTCACTTAAATCCACTATTGCCATGTACCATTTTTGTGGGATACATGAGATCTCACCAGTAGCCAACTTACTCTCCATATTTAAATGACAAGTAGGTATATATATGTAGAATCACCATACATGATGCCCAGTAGCATAGGTTAATTTGTGTTAACAACAAATTAATGAAAACTCCAAATCCATGGCAGACTTGGAATTGTGTTAAGCTGAATTCCACCTTCAATGGTCTGTGATATTTGTTATATACTTGTATGATGTCAATGCTTTCTCTTTTAAGTTTCCTCTATGGCTTGAATCCGCATTGTTATGAGGTGGACAGCAGCATTAGATGTTGAAAACGCTCCGTGAAAATTTTCTTTGATAGAGAATGTTTCTAAATCTCTTACCATCCGCATCAAAATCTCACCGAGGTATTCTTGCTTCTCCATCAAGCAGTAGTAATAGACTCTCACACAGCACTTGTTGATCTCTTCATTGGAAATCTCAGGGCAGTACTCATCATCCAACCATTTTTGTGAATTGATTCTCATTCACTCAGATTCCTGAAGTGCTGGAGACGGGAACATCCATTCTTCTGGAACTCTCAAATCCTGCACAAATTCATGATTTTCTTTATCTATGGGATTTAACGAGCATATAAATCGAGCCGAATTTGGAACTGATTTGTGTACGCCTGCTGTAATAGAACTCTCAAATACTGTGTTTCTCCTTTTCGCAATTAGAAATGCTCCGGAAGACTTCGGTATTAAGTAGGGCTGCAAAGCAGACAACAAGATATTTGACTGATTAAACCCTGGAGCTAGGGTTTGTGCCATGGTAATGAGATTTAAGGTCAGAGGGACAACCTTAGATGTTTTTCAGGTGTCTATTTGTTTGGTGGTAGTTATAAATAAAGTACAGGTGCTAAGAAGATTGCTGGTAGTAAAAACGCCTAAGGGAGAACTCGGGTGGGATCTATGGCATAAATTATGAGCACAAACACTAAGGACCCGTAACTGGCATTTGATACAACAATCCTCACGAGGGATAGAGGATGGCAAAGGATTCAAAGGCAATATTCAGGTTAATCTGAGCGTAGGGTAAGGAGTTTGTCTAAGTAGCAAAAATCGAGGGAAGAGGATGTGATTCACTTGAGGCAAATAGCTTGACAATACCATTAAAATTTTAACAAGTGAACAAAGGCAGCGCCCAAGGTTTTTGTTTTAATAGATAAACATATCGAATGACAACAATCAAGCGAGATCCAGTAGACTAGTTTAAGGATAACAATGAGCATAGAATTCTCAATACGAGTAGCTTAGTTTTTTTTTTCAAAGAAAAGTAGCAACGCTAAATTTCACCTTCTATATCAGGCCATGTCATCGCTAAAACTCACAACTTAAATCTCAATTTCCAATATGTTTGTGGAAATAGCTTAAAACTACATCTATAATTTAATCGATCACAATTACAATCTTAATAAAAGTACCGTGACCGGCAACGAATTTTTGAAGATGCACTTCAACAATGGCGTTCTTCTAACCTTCTGCTTGCCAATCGTCGAGACTTCACCGGTACCTCCCAGCCAACGCAAAGGTTATTATTCTTCCCTCTCACCCCCCTGAGCCGCAAAGGGGCCATACACACACAACCAGAATTCCTTTAGCTCCCAGCTTGCCTTGCAAGGTAAGGCCACCACTTTCTCTCAGGTTGGGTATTCCAACTCTCACAAGTAAAAGCAATAAAAAATTATGTAGCATAACCTTACCCAGAACAGTGTGTGATCCATTTCTCATCCTTGCCATTTGTTTTATAGAATTTCCTTAATGACACATTCCGACTTGCACAATTAATTTACTTTTTAATTAAATAAGTTATAATTATTCCCCCTTCCTAAAAACCCTCCTTAAATCACTTCTAGTTGTCTCTTTATTCCCCTTATTCCCAATTAATGACCGATGCCTTTCTAAAAGTGGATTGAGTTAAAATAGAATTCTTCTCTAGTTAGACTAGTGTTAACTAGACACTAGATACCTTTCTATGCGTACTCATTCTCTTCTCTATGTTTCTTTCTTATTTTAAAAACTCCCTTTTAATAATTTCTTACACCTATGTGCCTTAAATCAATCATTAGGATTATTTCAATTTACTTAATTCTTGAAATTATTTACCTCATTCCCCTTTTTCTTTATTTATTAATTTCAGTTTATCATTTTTACAAAACTTATACTTAGGCATAATTAAATTTAATTTGCAAAGGCTTAGACACTTATAGGGATTTATAATTAATAATTTCAATCCTTAATTAATTAATTGATCCGGCAGTGCATCAAGATTTTACAAGGTTAATTATTCTCTCAAGGTTTTCTATTGTCTCAAGGTTTTCTAGGCCACCTAAATTCATTGACTCAAGTGTTACTTTCAGGACGTTCCCTTCAAGACACACTCCGTGCTCCAAGGGTGCCACTCGCCTTTGACTGGTTTTGGTAGCTGTCCAACCTCTGGAGTCAACACTCCATTCGGACAACCTTGTGAGAGACTAAGGGATTCTAAGGAATAAGGAGTCTTCCTTATTGCATGCCCCTTAGAAACATTTGTGAGTGACTGTCTTAGTCTGCCCTCACGACATCGTGGACCTCTCGAACTAGGTAATCGTTAACCTACAATTCAAGCCACGACAAGTACTAGTAGGTTGTGACATGGACGTTGTCACACCTCTCCCTCAATATCTGGTCTATGTGCATGGCCCATTTACTCCTTATGTGAGTCAGATTAGAAGGCAATCATCAGCCTGCATCCATCAATGAAACACTGTCAACGATCCATATATAAAATAATACTATAAATGATCATATGTCACATATCCATAAATGAAATACTTAAACCAATACAATCCACTCCCTGACTCAATCTGAAGTCCCAGGAGGTCCATTGATGCCATCGACATCCACAATTTGTCAAGTGTCTGACACACTCAGGGGAAACTCATCAATAACATCTGTCAATACATATATATCCAATAACATAATATCATAATCCATCAACATCATCAAAAAATACATAAGAGAAACCATAACCATGTACTATAACAGGATCACTTGCATGCAATTTTCCTCAAAGAATAAGTCAATAGCATGTGCTCGCAAGAGCGGGATGTTACATACATCCCCTCTTGTTTTAAACTTCGTCCTGAAGTTGTACAGTGTATAAAATGAATTAAATAAAGTATCTGACAAGATATATATGTCTAAACTATCAAATAAGTAAGGAAACTGCTGACGCACATCATATGTGTACTCCTAGGTAGCCGAGTGTGGACTATAATTGTCCCATTGGACCTTAACCTGATCAATTGTTCAACGATGTAGTTGCCGAATGCAATGGTCTAGAACATCGATGGGCTCCATCGTGAGTGTACCCTCGTCTGACAACTGCAAAGAACTCATGTCAATCACATCTGTAGGATCACTAACATAATGTCTCAAAACAGATACATGAAAAACATCTTGCATACGCCTCAAAGAATCAGGCATGACTAGTTGATAGGCCATGGGTCCCTTGCTTTCCACAACGTTGAAAGATCCCACAAACCTAGGAGAGACTTTAGCACCATTTCCAAACTTGTTCTACATGATGCGCATCAACATAACTCTTCTACTGATATTCCACTTATTTCATCCTTTGTCATATCATTTGCATTTGTTCTTCCATTTCTTAGATCACTTCCAGTCCTACTATGACCCTATCCTCAAGTCGATCCTAGCTCAATGGCATCTGACACGGTCTCCCCTAAAGAAACTAAAATGGTGTCATCTTAATGGTACTTTGATAGTTGTTGTGGTACACAAATTCTACCAATGGAAATAACTCTTCCCAATGCTTATGTTGGTCCATCACGTACATACACAACATATCTTCCAAAATTTGGTTCATTCTTTCTGTTTGCCCTTCTGTCTCAAGGTGATATGCGGTACTAAGGTTCTGTTGTATCCCTAAGGCCTCTTGGAAACTGGTCCAAAAACGTCTGGTAAACATCTATCCCCAGTTGGAAAGGGTCCTTTTTGGCACGCCATATCATCTTACAATCTCGGTGATAAAAAATCTAGCTGTGTCAGGTTCCTCATATGTCATACGCACAGGGATAAAATGTGCACTCTTCGTCAGAGTCTCAACTACCACGAAAATCGAGTTGTGCCTCCTTCTCATCAGCAACAATCCAACAATAAAGTCCATCTAAATGACCTCCCATTTTGATTCCAGAATAGCGTGTGGTTGTAGTAAAACTGCTGGATGTCTATGTTCATCCTTCACTTGCCGACATTCTAGACATATTGCCACATAGATAACTATGTCTACTTTCATTCCTTTCCAAAAGAATAAAAGCTTAAAGTCTGCCCTCATCTTCATGACTCCTGGATGAGCCATGTACACTGCTCTATGAGCTTCGCTTAAGATCAAAATTCTCAATTCGTCATTAGGCGGTATGTAAATCTGGTTATTATACCTCATCAATCCATCGTTGTCCAATGCATATCCTTCAAACTTTGGTACCATCATGGTGTTTGGTCTGATATTTTCCTTAACCTCTTTATACTAGTCATCGTCGAACTATATAGTTAGAATCTTTCCTCGAAGATTCGTCTGAAGAGGTATCATCGAGAATATGTGTGGTATCCAACTCAACGCATCTTCCACTCTGTAACACCCTGTTTCCCCCAGTCTATAAAAATAATTATGCTGGCCAAGAACTGTGGCAAACTCAAAGATGTGAATGTGTGATTCTGAATGGACCTTAGTATACAAGGTCGACAAATGTAAATTAACATTGTGAATATATATATATATATATATATAT
>JASDQU010103793.1:97179-116721 GCA_032191745.1 Picea mariana | reverse complement strand
TCACCTTGTGACCTTGTATTCCTTTCCATCAAGATCTTCATCATCTCTCTCATTTCCATGACAGCCTTTCTGAGATCTTCATCTTCTGCAGGAACATGTTCATGACTCTCTTCATGAGACATACTTGGTGAATGCCTCCTTGAAACTTGTGGTGATGATATAAGATTCCTCCTTGAAGGATGAGAACTTGGCTATACAAGTTGACCTTCTCCTCTTGTGAGTTTCAACCTTGTGAGAATCAAAAAACAAAACACTTGCAAACAATCAAGTCTTCAAAAACCTATGCTTTGATACCAACTTGATCTAAAAATGAAGAAGACTTGTATTCTTGAAATTATTTGCAAGTAAAATTTATGTGTTAAAATGCAAATGGATCAACTTTGCAACACAACTTTAATAGGATTTACTCATTCAATATGCATATAAACAACAACAATAACAGTGAACACAAAACACATAACACAACAAATGATAAACGAGTTCACCCCTCTCTTGGGCTACATCTCCTAGTCCAGCTTCCAATGGATCATTTGTATTATTTTCTCAAAGTGCTTAAAAATGTTCTTTAGAATGCTCAAAATGCCAAAAAGACTGCTCCAATGGCATCAGAACGTCCAAAACCCCTAGCTGGGCTTTTTCGGCACCTCGTTTGGCCAAAAATTGAAGAAGATAGGCTTCCTGGAAGTCCCCCTTCAAACTTGTTGTCTCTGTATCTACAAAACACACCCTTGTTGGCTCAACCTAGCCCACACACACATTTAAGCGTAAAAACTTAACATCGGACACAACCACGTGAACCGTGCAAATTGTAGGACGGTTACGGGTGCACCTAGCCCTTAACCGTCAAGGGCAAGGTCATATGACCCATGTGACCGCGTGTTTAAAAATAAGGGCCAAGAGTTTACATAACCATTTGAACCGAATTTAAATCCAAACCAAATGAATACCCATGCACGCGTCATGATATAACAATGGTCATATGGAAACAAATATGTGATCAGGGGCTGGGGCTAAGCCCCAGCCTGGACCCCCGTGCCAACATACAACAAACTCAAATTCAAATGTATTTAAAACCATACATATAACAAGGCGTATAGTGGGGCACGTTGGTAATGCATACTATGCAAAGGATTTACATGTGGGGAGGTATCACGGGGTCGAACTCGGTGGACTCCAATAAAGTTTTATACAACAACCAATAACAAGGTGCCACATGGCAGCCCATGACTGGGCCACGTGGCACTGTATGACCAACCAAATACTGCCACGTGTCGTAATGTCATTCACCCTCAACTACCAACTATATGCAACTTAGCTCTACCACGTGTCGTACGGATTTCCATGTCAGCAGCCGTACGGACTATACAGTCAACATCCCATTTTTTTTTGCCTATTTGTCATTTTGAACAGAACGCGATATCTGTCGCTCCCAATGTCCGTTTGAACCCAAACAAGTTGTGTTGGGTTCATAACGACGAGGACTACGCTCTCGTTTGATTTGAAATGATTCCGAGCACTTTGAATTTTTGAGCAAAAATTGATCCCCTGGATCAGCCTCCCAAGGTCTGACATACCTTGTCACCCCATGATGTCATTATCCACGTTTTTCTCCTAGAGGTCACATCTCATTACTCTGTCATTACATTCCCCTTGTTCTCCCTTTACAAGTCCTCTCACCATGGTTACTCCCCAATCAGCTCCTGCCACATCGCCCAGCCGTATTCTTCAGTCATTGTCACCTGCCATCTCACGCTCTAAATGACCCGTTGGCCATTTATTATTGGCTAACCTATCCGTTAACCTACTGACATGTCTCCTGCACCCAACAGGTATCCGTTTGCTCAAAATCTACCTTCACCCTTCTTTCCCTCATCATTCACCCTGTCACCACACCAGAGATTTTTTCCATGTTTTCCTCTCCATTACAGTCAACTGTCCAAAGCCACCATCATCCCCACTAACGATTGCTTGATTTTCAGTTATTTTTATCATGATGGCGCCAAAATAAAAAATAACAGAAGCTGAGGAAAATCCTTTCCTCCTTCCCCCTGTCGACCTCGACAGGATCCATCTGGTTGACAAAGAACATTTAATCGTAGACACCAGATGTGAATTCGACTTTGCTGACTTGAATTCATGGCTCAAAGAGGTTTTCCTTGACCAGAGCGATGAAATTGGGCTCTGGGAGTCAAACCTTCCCCTATATATTTTTCCCCAGGTTCACCATTTCCCTGAATTCGCCCTCAAATGCCAGGCTCATTACCTCCCCGAGTAGAGAGCCATAGTGTCCTCATCTTGAGAAATTATTTTCCTCAACACACCTGAAACCATTAATTAGATGATGCAGATACCCAGAGCTGAATCCACCTCACCTTTCAACCTTGAAATTATCATAGAACTATACTAGAATTTATCATTCCCCCAAAGAGCTCAGATTTTCAATCTTTTTCTCCCACAGGCCACTCACCTCCCCACTACAAATCCCCCATATCCTTCATCCTTGTTCTCAGTGAAGGGAAACCAGGTCATCTCATCGCCCTGTGCCCTGCTCGGGTATTTTTCAGATCAATGGGTGGATGAACCCATATTGGGTTTTCTGTCCATATTCTCCACAAATGAGAAACCCACCAAGCAGTTTGACTACAACACTTTCTTGGTGGACAATATTCATGAGAAATTCTCAAATTTTTCCATGGAAGGCATGTTCCAGTATTCCTCAATACTGGATTACATGTTCCTATTCTTTCAAGCAGACATATTCTCTTTTTCGATGCAGAAGATGGATAAGGATGGGAGGCCACAGGCAGTGACAGCGTGGACTTCGCTGCTCAGACACAACTCTACAGAATTCAGCTTCAAACAATTTATCGAGCAATTATACCATCCTATGGTGAGCATGCTCAGTGGCAGACCCGAGCCGAGAATAAACGAGTAAATTTAGAGGATCCTACACCTCTCGGATCTTGCAAAAATGGGAGACTGGTACCTGTACTAGGACCACACAGAGATCAGAGTGTATGGGTGCGAATTGGCTCCATACAAGTTACCCAAGTATCTGCCCATGAGAATATTTGTGCTAGAATAGATAAGACAAATGATTAATTCAGATGACATACATTTTGTGTCTCTAAAGAAGAAGAAAAAGCTCAAAATCAAAGGGCAGATTGGGTCATTCATCTGCAATAGCCAAGGTGATGGAGAGGAAGAAGATAGACTGTTAAAGGAAATGAAGTTTTTTGCTAGCTTCATATGGCATTATGACCCTTGTGGGATAATTTCAGAGATGAGAGTTAAGAATAAGAATATCCCATATGTCCACACATCCAAGCCTGAGATAGAGAAGTTCACCAACCAGATAGAATGGGAGACAAACACTCTGGTTGAGACAGAACAGCAGGACCTTTCGGTGACTATCTCCTAGACAACTACACCATAGGTTCCCAAGGAGAAAATGCCCAAGAAGAACACTTCACCTTCCGTCACTGAAGTATCATCTCAAGAGTTCCAATTACACACTCAGAGGCCAAAAATCAATCAGGCACCTGACCCGGCTGGTGAAAAGGGAATTCAATCCACTATAACTATGGAGGTTGATCGGTCGCTCTTTAGTATAAGCAACAAACAAATCATGACTACAGTGTTTCCCAAGAAGCCTGCAGATACTCCACTAGTCAACCAGCCGAACAAAACAGGACCAAAATTGAGTATTTTTTAGAAATATGATCTAATCAAAAAGAAAAATCAGACGCTGACCAGCAACACATATGCTCAGCTCTAGAAGCAAACATCAACTTCATAAAACAGACTGTTGTCTGCATTCGATACTGAGAAGGGTAGAATGCACATGGTGTTTCTGCAAGCACAGGTGCCAGACCTTAAATTAATCACCGATTACAAGAGGGAACCATTTGAATTTCAGACTAAAGATGTGCATCCATCTGATCAAATGGATCTGCACAGGAAAACTGGAGAAATGGTTTTCTCCACATTGGCACATGCTTCTACTGCTGCCTCCAAGTTACAGGTATCTCTGAGCAATGTCCAGACGCAACTGAAGTTAGAAAAAATATCATCCTTTGCCAAGGATAACAGGATTAAGACATTGGAAGAACTGGTCCTCAAGATCAGATATGATCTGTTGAATGTGAAAGCAGTCGAGGATATGCTAAAGAAGAAAAATGACGATATTACATCTCTAAGGAAACAATTGAAATTTCCACCAATAGAAGATTCACAGGCAAAGAAAATAACGAAGACAGAAGGGGAAAAAGATGAGATGCTTAAGCTCATCATGGAGTAGAATGCACAGTTGAAGGAAATGGAAGCGGAATTGGAAAAACTAGTGAAAGAAAAGGAGCAGTCAAATCCCATGGAGGTCATTCCACTGAGTGTAGTTCCACTCACAGGAGTGAGCACAACATCTGTAGCAGAAATTCCCTCGGCAACTCCACTGACAGCTCTGGAGAAAATAATCGAACTGGCTAAATCCATGGAAGAAATGAATTTGCAAGAGACAGAGATTAGTAGACTGAAAAAGGAGATTGAGAACCTTCAGGAACTCAAGTATTCTTACCAAACTAGCTACTCCAAGGAAAAAAAAACATCAGACCAGCTCAAACAAGAATTGCAACAGCTTTAGAAGCAAACAGTGGCAAGCAAAACACTGGCTGAGGTCAAAGAAAGTGTCTGGATGGACATCACCAAGTCCATGAATGAAATATGGCCGATGATACAAATCATGTTCGAGAAAAATGAGCTGGTGCAAAGAAGTCAACAAGCTATCGAGAAGATAAGAGCATAACTGGGAGAGATGCCCACAGAAGCTGCTGAGATCATCAAATTTCTGAATTCCAAAACCAGAGAGGAGCTAGAGGAGTTGAAGATTGAAGATAGGATAGAGACCATCCTTGAGGTCAAGAGGGTCCTGACAAGGAGAGGACTAATTCTAAAGCTGGAGGAAAAGGTCTAGACCATGGACGCAGGAGTGAAAAGATTTGTCAGCAAGATCGAAGCTCTGCAGAAGAAAGGCCTTTCTGGTATGCGAGTTATAAATGACAAATTAATGACGCTTGCCGATTACAAAAAGAAACTAGCCACTATGGCTAAGGATAGCTCAAAATTCTCAGGAATACAAGGCAGTATCATGGGAAAGGCATTCTTAGATTCTTTACAGTTAGACATCAGTATACAGCATGAGATCCGATACATTTTCATCATCAAGCCAAGTTTTTCCAAGTACACACAGATGGATGAAGTATACCAAAGATTGCTGAAAGTCAGCGTTCCCAGTCACCTTCGATGGGAAGAGCTTTGCAATCTGATCAAGTATTCGATGAGTTGTCCAAGCCTAGTCATCTATCCAGTCAGACGAGGTCATGCAGAAACCTCACCAACGGTTCACCCCAAAAATCAGCATGAAGTTTCAACACATCATCAAGCAGTTTACTAAATTTTTGTATCTTGTTAAGTTAGTTAGCTAAATTTAGATTTGCCACGTCCTGATCTTTAATGACAGGGTCGTATGTAATTTTGTTTATAAATACTTCAAACTTTGAAGTACTGAGGGTTGAGCTTTACGTCCTGCAAGCTACAAGACTGTAATTTTTATCAAGAGATCTTCCAGTAATACAAAGAGACGTTTTCACAGGATTCTCGTGTGTTATTCATTGGTGATGTTTTCTTTTCTATGTTGAATGTTCTTCTTTCTTAGTTTTCATATTGTTTTCTTGCTTAATCTTTTAAAAGTAACGCATTTTGCAGGATTTATCTTTGTATACCCTGTTTCAGACTTTGAAAGATATTAATGTTTATCTTCTGATATTACTGTGAAGAAATTCTTAAATGCTTCTTTACTTGAATTGATATTCTCACCTTTTCTGCTATTCATCACTTTACTGCTAAAGAATCCAACGAATACATTATCTTTCCCTGTGAAAAGAATCTTTTGTTTCTGGTTTGGATTTATATCTTTATAATACAGACCCCATAGCCCAATGGATGCATAAAGCCCCTTCATCCAACTCAAGAAAAACATCAAACCAGTCAATCTTATTTTAATAACTAACCTAATATTTTAAAGTTAAAACAAAGCTAAATCATACAGAGAGATCCCTCTCTGAAACTGGTAGGGCTAGATTCCAGTTTCGAAGTGGTTGGATAAAGTTACCTCTCGTAGATTTCTTCTTTCCTAACAACCTCTAGGAATTTACAGAGCATTAACATGTCGCATGGTATCTCTCACCTCCGGGTATACTTAGATGCTCAGCTGGTTGTGTCTCAGTTAAATAGGGTTTACCGCATTTACAATCCTACTCTACACTGACGGTTCCTTAGGGTACATCTCTTAGAACAAAGATTTGATTACATTACGTATATCCATGTTCCTAGGAGATTGAATCAAATCATAGATACTCTAGCTAATCATGTATTAGATAGGCATATTTCACACATGTAAGAAAAAGAACACACACGCACATGTAAATACATTTGTAAATAAATGTAATCCATAAGACATAAAAATATGTAAATACACATATATATATCGAAAGTATCAGAGTACATAGGTGGGCACAAGCGCCTCAAAAATATATGTCCAGTAAGAGTCACAGGGCTTATTCCCACAAAAATATACAAAAGTGCCCTCGGCACGTAAGTAGTCCAGCCTAGCTAAGGGTGGGGCCTGTTGTTCCTACCGTAGTGAACAAAGACGTTTTCCAAACACTGGAAAAGTTGGACCCAGGTTTGTGGAACCCCAACTACATGAGGTTGCATTGATGGTGGCATATCTTCAATCTCTGCCATAGGGACTGTGCGAGTGAGTGCAGTGAGGTTCTGCTCCACCCCTCTCAAAACTCTCTCAACCTCTCTGGTTGGAGGTCCCCCTGTTGTTGGTCCACCAGCCCCGGCTGGTCTTGCCTCTAATCAAGGACGTCGCCTGGTCCTCGAGAAGTATGTTGGATGCATTGGTCCCACATCTATACTTAACAGATACATAGTTGTCAGATACTTTGATACACATAAAAATGATATATATAAAAAGAAATAAAAATTAAATAAATTTGAAAAGAAAACATACCTATCTCTCCTCATTCTACCTAGGGAGGTACATACATATCAGGATCCCTGGAGAAGTTGATCCCGACATAGGGGTAGTCCTCTATATCCACAATCTACTGATACCACCAGTCAAAACATTTATCATCGAATGCATCAATGGTCCTCCGTACCCCCTGTCACAGCAAAAACGTCGCCCATCTGCACACTTCTAGGAGAGAGGCCACGTGCCCTCATAGTATCTCTCGTGGATTGAGACTAGGTACCCTCTTGAAGAAAAAGAAACACAGAGCAGTCCCAAACCTGAAGTTTTTGTTTCTCCACACACAACACTCTGTTAACTGTCTGTTTATGCAATCAAGCATGTTTGTGCTCGAGTTGAAAAATTATGCATTTAAGCACTGAACCACACAATGCATGTGCACCCAGGAGGCCTAATGTAAGGCTGCGGATCCATTGATTCTCCCAATAAGTAAAACTATCACTTTCAGTGATAGGTTTGAAATATTTTGGATCGACACCTGAGAACCCACTTTATTTGTGTCATCTTCGCAATGGAGTCCAATCAAATCCTCAATGTTGTTAGGCCCAGGAGGAAAAACACCAAGGTTGAATAGTTCCCCTCTCCTTGAGAGGCCAATTAAAAAATAAATATCCTCAGCCGTTGGAGTCAACGACTGTCCTTCGAGCATAAATGCCTCTGCGTCAGTGTGCTAGTAATCTACCAAGGCGCTCAACAGCCTGGGTTGTGGCTGCATGAATGGAAATTGGAAAAAATTCAACAAACCACATTGTGCTAATGCGGTGAGAGAAGCAGAATCAATGTCTTCATGCTCCCTTTCTCTCCAATGAACGTACATCCTGCAAAATGACAGTTTCAAAGGGGAGTTAACTCTTTCTTTTTAATTTTTTCCATATGTTTAGGGGTGTACGTGGGCTATATTGATCAGAGTCGCGTATGCATGCAGGAAGGTTTTTTTTTTCCTGTGGGCATACACGTGTTGTCCTTGGACATCTCGCGTACACGCAGGGCCACACCTTTTTTAAGAGTGAGCGCCCCCCAAAAAAACTAAAATGAACTAAAAGAGAAGTATTGAATTGCAAGAGGGGTTGTTTTATACTTACTTGGTCCAAGCAGAAGTTCGTTTCATCCACTGAAGCTCCCAGAATCAACTCTTTTGGCAAAGGGGTGTTTTTGAATTTTTGGTCAATTCTCAATTTACAATGGTGATAATGAGCTGCCAGCTTCTATTTATAGATTTTTTGGCCCCATTTTTGTCATTTTTTGAACCCTTTTGTCATTTTTTCTAGCTTAAAAATCGTTTAGTATGGTTCTTGAGTTTCTTATGGGATGTTACGATATGTGTTACTTTTGGTTTTGGGAAAATTTTTGAGATTTGGGTCTTTTTTAAAGGTCCTTTGGTAAAAAGTCATTTTTCCAACTTTTTGCATCTAAGTTAGGTTTCCACCTCCACTTTCTGCATCTCATTGTGTTTTTCTCTTTGCCATAGAATCGACCCCACCGAGTTGCGACACGAAACCCCCATTGCTTCTTTAGAAGTGTCGTAATTTAGTGGTAGAGACTTCCTTTACATGTATGCCCTAGTTAGATCCTCATTTCTTTTGGCGTCCATGCCGTCGTTAATGACTATAGGCTCAGGAGTGATTTTTAGTTTTTTCTTGATTACGAGTTTTGAGCCTCATTCGCATTGATTCATCATCACTCTTGACCTCACCCTCAGGACTCCCAAACAAATATGAGTCTTATTTAAGCTCTTTTTAGACTCTTTAAACATGAAAATATTGTCGAGCGATCTTGTTTACCTTCACGTTTGCCAAACTAAAATTTGAAGGCACGTCTATTCAGCGGTAGTTTACCCTTTTTTCGGTCCAGACGGTCAATTGTTCGAACAAAGGTATACTCTAGGAGATTTGGTTCACTAGAAGATTATTCTTAGGTATAATTTCAACCCATTTTTGGGCTTGAGAGACTAAATTTACAAAAAAGGAACCCCCCATGGAGTCCATAGTTAAGCTCTTTTCAGACTCCCTAAAATTGAAAAGATCATTGAGTGAACTTGTTCTTTCACACTCGTTAATTGGTTCAGAAAAACATCTATTGGCATGAGTTTACCTCTTTTTCCGGCCTATATATTAAGGAGGAAGAAGGTACACCGCGGGAGATTCATCTCGTCGGGAGAGTTCTCCTCAGTAAATTTCACTTTTTCGGGCTAGGGAGACTTAATCTAGAAAAAGGCAGTGAGTCCATTGTTAAGCTCTTTTCAGACTCCTTAAATATGAAAATATTGCCAAGTGATATTGTCTTTGTCACACTCGTTAAAATGGTTTTGAATAGATGTCTTTTCGGTGCTAGTTTACCCCTTTTTTGAACCGACTAGACTACCTTCAAAAAAGGTACCCTAGTGGAGTCTCCTTTTATGCTTTTTCAGACTCTATAAAAATAAAAAATGTCGAGCTTACCTTCTCCGGGCTCGTTAAAATTACATCGAAGGACCTTATCATTGTGTCTTATTACTCACATTTGCATTGCTTCATTTTTTGCCTAATGCCGGATCCATGTTGCTGTCAACTGAACCATCTGAAGCATGCCTTCTACGCAAGCCTTGTAGCACTTTTCCTTTGCATCTTGACACCTTGACCCATGGAGGATTTTTCCTGAGTATCCTCTTCCTGCATATGTCTCCTTTCTCTGAGCATTAGTGTGTTCCTTGCACTTGGAACTAGTATGTCTGCGACACTCGTTCCTCCTTTGTAATGTAGCATTCTTTTATTCTTTTTCAATCTTTCCAAAATTGTTGAAAAAGACAAAAAAATCAAATATACCCCAAAAAGAGGAAGGAAAAAGTATTTTCCTTTTTGTTGGCAGCACAATGAGTCACCCTTGGACAAATCACATCCTTCCATTTGTTCATCAAGCTCTGGGATTTAATATGACCTTAGGAAGCTATTCTCGCTACATAGAGCTATGTCCTCCCCCGTTTGGTTATCCTTCCAAACATATGGAGAGTTTACGTTGCCTCCTGCATCATGAAATTATGTCAATGCCATGCTGCATGAGTCTCATCATTTGTTGTTCTTTTGTCTAGGGGAAGTTTTACTAAACTTGAGTCAAACCTTCTACAATTTGTCTCTTGTCCTCATGCCCAACCACCCCGAAATACGAATCAAGTCCTTGTTTGAAATCAATGAAGTTCTCTGCTTGATCACCGAGATCCTCTTGTGTGTTCCCGACGATCTATCGAATACCTCTGGGTAGTGAATTCATACATTGATATTACACTCCTACCTGATTTTTGAATATCTCAAAGTTATTGCCCGATCTCTGAAGGCTTCATCTCCAACCATCAGGCGTCATTAGCTTCTTGAAGATGGATACTATACATGTATATATTTTGATGTTGAGATGTATATCCACTGTGTATTTCTCATGGATACACTTTATATAGTTATATGACATGGATCTGTAGTGTATTTGATTGGTAGCCATGGTTTTATTTCATCCCGAGCATGGGTATGCCTGCCTCGGTGAGACAAATTATTATTTTGCATATGGCACCTCCTGAAATCTAGTCTTTGGTCTCACTCGCTTTGTATGTAGGTGAATATTTGTAATGTATTTAGGCCATAAGATTCTCCTCTGACCTCACAAATTAGGGGGAATCTGTTATAACCCTAAATTACACCAGACACGCATACTTGGCATCAGGACATATTACTTGCTATTTTTTCCAAACCATCATTGAACAACTCTTCTAAAAAACCTATTTTTTGAAGATGTATGTGCCCTTCACCACTACTGTCCACGTACACATTCTTATTTCACCATTACAACCTGTGTATACTCACAAAAATCGTGAAAAATAAAGAGTTGCAAAGGGATATGGGTTTTCGGGTAGTTACCTAACCATTTGACTGCCCATAGCCGGTCACCCAAACGAATAACTATATTTTTGGCCTATAAAATAAGGTGTTGGGGTCCCATTCGAGGAAGAAGCATGAGAGAAAATAAACTTTGCCCATTTTTGTATCCCCACTTTGCCCTAATATTTTGCAACCACATTGTGAGTTTGAGCCAAAATTCCTTTTTCTAGCCCTTTTTCCTCCATTGAAAACCCTTGTCGTTTCCCTAGAGAGAACTGAAGAGGAGAAGAATACGTGGAAGCAGTTGGTGCACGGTGAAGAGGAGCCCAAGACTGAGTTCGAGGAGCCATTTCCAGTCTCATATTGTAAGTGACTTTGTAATATAAAGAAATACTTTTTCTGTCCCGCCAAATGATGTCTTCAATCTTTATGATTTATTTGTATTTTGGTTATGATATATAACCCACTAATCCATATATAGAATGCATGCTTGTAGTTTGTTGTTTGTCTTTTGGTGAATGCAGTTTGGCCTTGGGAGGATATCTGCAGTCGAGAAACAACTGAGTGCAAAGGGATCGAAACCAAACACGGATTTTAAGGTAAGATTACCAGATCCCTATACTTTGTTTTTTATGTATGATTGTGGGGTAATGTCGAGATAGTTGTTAAAAGTAGAAGACTTTAAATGGTTAGCTCTACCTACACTTTAAAACCTTAGTGTAGTCCGTAGGGGGTTTTCCCTCTATAGCACTTTGTGAAGTCCCGAAGTTCTGAAATCATCAGAGTTGTCCATCATCGGGGGGACGGGTGGACGCAGATCTGAGAGTTAGAAGGATTGGACTTCACAAGATTTGTGAGGGGGAGAGTGAGAGCTCACGAAGTCCAAAGTCGTGAGGTAAATCCTAGCCGTTGGTGCTGGGAAGGGTACGTGGAAGAAACCCACAGGCTTCGAAGGAATAACCCTTCAAAGAAAATCCAGGAGGAGAATACCCGAGGAACTAGGAGCCACAACAATCCTATCCATCCATCAAGAAGGGATGCATGGTTAGAGATCAGTGTTTTGTTGACTCGCAAATAGGGAAGTCAGAGATAGGAGTTGTGAGAACTCGCGAAGTCCGATTTCGTGAAAGGATCCTAACAACCCATTGAGAATGGACACATGGCGAGAGATCAACGTTTCATTGACTTGAAACTCGAGAAGTTAGAGATAGGAGTCGTGAGAACTCATGAAGTCTGAGTTCATGAAATGATCCTAGCCTTCCATTGAGAAGGGACGCATGGCGAGAGATCAATGTTTCGATGACTCGCAACTTGGGAAGTGAGAGATAGGAGTCGTGAGAACTCGCAAAGTTTGAGTTCACGAAAGGATCCTAGATGTCCACAAAGAAGGGACGCATGGTGGGAGATCAATGTTTTACTGACTCGCAACTCAGGAAGTCAAAGATAGGAGTCATGAGAACTCACGAAGTCCGAGTTCGCAAAAGGATTGCAGTCATTGATCGAAGGAGGGATTCAACCCATTCATATGGAAAGAGGATATTGGGAAATCGAGAATCAGGGAAACAGAGGTAAGACAACCTCCAAAGTTGTGAAACAGGAAATCTTGATTCACAAGAGAGTAGATCAGGACCATTGGATCGTGGGAGAGTGTGGACCGTTTATCTGGCGATTAGAAATCGCTAGTTTAGGTTTCTAAAGAAGGGAGACAAGCAATCTTCCGACAACGTGAAGTCACAAAGCGCTCAAAAGATTGGCCCCAGGTCATAGCAAGGGGTCAAATTGACAAAGATTAAGGGAGGAGCTAGTACGCGCTAGGCTCTAGTTCGAAAGTTCGAGAGTCAGAAGAGTCAGGGTTGGATCACATGCAAATACCCTACATGTGAAGTCCTGAAGCGCCTTTTGATAGGAATGTGGTCACATCTTGAGGTCATATGAAGGAAGGGGATAGCATGGAGAGCTAGCACCTATTTCTCAAACCTTTCAAAGGGGCTAGGAAAGAGCCCGCGGCTTGGAAGAACTTGCAATTGAAGAAAGGGGAATTTAAAGAGAGTTAAGAAAAAGAAAAAAAATTGTATGCCCTGGCATGGGTGTGTTACAATGTGGTGATTCAATCATGCAACATTTATCATCTTTCATTGAATTTAGTTTGAGCATTGGCCTATGTCATGAAGGTAATATGATGAATTTATTTTTCATATGTCTCAAAGGTGATGCAAGGATGTGATTTGAAAGTCTTGGTAAGGGAGAGATTTCTTCTTTTGCAGGGTTTATCGAAGCATTTTGCAGACATTGGATCCCTTATAATGACCATGA
This sequence comes from Picea mariana, assembly GCA_032191745.1. Taxonomy (NCBI): domain Eukaryota; kingdom Viridiplantae; phylum Streptophyta; class Pinopsida; order Pinales; family Pinaceae; genus Picea; species Picea mariana. The sequence continues at coordinate 103,473 of JASDQU010103793.1, read as the reverse complement.
GAAATGGATGGTTGTCATTGAGAATTTCAAGAAAATATATGGTGCAATAAACCCTATCATTGAATCTCCCAGACCTCCTTTCGAAGATGATGAAGAATTGTGGTTTTATTTCCCCTTAGAATTGGATGATGAACACAACCCATACTTTAAAGTAAGAAAAGTTTTGGCTTCATATACCAACATTGATATTGCAGATAGAATAGACATGGATCAACCCTTGGCATCAATTCTAGCATGATCACAAGCCTTACCTCTGTAAAAAACAAGGACTTGATATAGGATGATACAACCAACAACTTATATCTACACTCGAAATTAGGAGAAAGCAATGGTGGAAGCTGTGATAATACTGTACACAGAACCTTAACCGGATTGATGGAAGTGCCGATATTCACCCATTTCCTGTAGCCTATAAAATTCACCCATTTCTTATTCCATGTAGCTTATTCTCTTTGTGAGTAGTATCTATGTGGTTGATTAAATAAATTTGTAATATATAGTTTCAATCTTGATCGATAGCATCGTGTTTTTATATTTGTAAGGTCTGGTTTATATGAAATATGTTTAGATCTCTTGATGCATATATTAGAAGTTGATGAGAGTTATTGAGTGGAATGAAACTAATGCTTAATGTTGAATAGTGCAACAACTCACTATGCTACCTGGAAATGGGTGTGCTTTGTATAACAACCCGAGTCTATTGGTTATAGATTGAGATTGGTCGCAGTGATCAAATTGAGGAAGAGAAGGGAATTCTTTCCTATTTGAAATCATAGTGAGTATAGATTTCTACACACTATATTGAGAGTGAGCTGGAAGATTAATTTCATCGTTGAATCTAGATCCAACCTGCAGTGAACGTTGAAGCAAAACCTAGTGTGAAGTACTCAACTCTCAATCTCTTTGATAGAAATTTAAATAGTGAGTAAATTCTTCAAGAATGCGTTTCATCGTTGGATTGAGAAAATGAGGGTCGCGATTGGTTGTAGAAATAGGATTCATTGAAAGTTCAAAGTCACTCTCACCATTGATTTGATTCTCATCAATAGTGGCTGATTCATGTTGGGGTATAGGTTTTAAGTTTCTCCAACTTATATAAGAATTGCCGAAAATCCTTGGGAGGAAGCTAACAGGATTCAACCTACGTATTTAAAATTAAACAAATATTTGTGGAATGAAAATGGAGAAGGATCCAAAATGATCTGTTTAAGCGAGAGTTCAATATCTTGGAACAATGAAACTAGTGTAGCTCAAAGGCCAACCATTTTCCAACAAAAGGAAACAAAGTTAGGCATTATTCAAGCGTGCAATATCATGAATAAAAATATTTATGAACGAGAAAAATTTAGCAAAAAAGAAGTGGCATTATTCAGGAAGACGATATTATGAACACATATAATCATGGCCGTAGCCGAGAAAGACTCAATAAAAAATAAATTAAATTAAAAATGAGAAGGGTTTGCATATCTGATGTTTGTAATTTATTGTGATTCCATCGGTGAGTTCTTTCAAAGCGACTATTAGCAGAATCAACAGAGTGTCGAGGATTACATAGACAAAATTAGGACTTGTAGAACTTATCTTACTTAAATATCAATATTTAACCTTCCAATCCCTGCAAAATGCACATCGATAGAATCACAAAAGTATTATAAACTCGATTGAATGGCCAAATTGAGAGATGAAAACACATACAGATATCAAATTTCACGATACGATCCTCCCGTTCACCCTTTGTGTGGTGCTCAAATCCTCTCGAAAAAAGATCTATTTAATTAGGTAGAATGGACGTTCAGTTTGATCAAACTGGTGAGTCAAAAAAAAGTGAACTTTGACCATATGAAAAGACTATGCAAGAAAATGAAGATTCGAAAATTGAGAAATTGGTTCCCTCTAAAAATTTTTCCCATTTAAAATTCCCTTCTATATTTCAAATTTTCCACCAAATTTGTCGGCCTTTCGAATATTTACCACCACGGTCACACCATTCGTGATGTGGAGAGTCAAAAAGGGGTTACAAAAAATCAAACCATATGACAATAGGTTTGATTCTTCCACCCATAAACCCTACACTATTTATGTTGCATTCGCAAAGAAACATTAAATAGAATGGAGTGTGATCTATTCTTGGAAAGAAATTTCAGAAGCTTGGGGTCTTGAGTCTATACTAAAAGAGAGGTTTTTTTTTTTTTGAATGGCATTTCATTTAAGTTATATTTTTCAGTGGTTGATCATATTAACAAACATGCCCATAATTAATAATGCCATGTTACCAATACCTAAGATGATAACACTGCATACACGATGGATGACATGGAAACTTTTCTTGATGCTGACTCAGAGGAAGAAGATGCTTTGTGGGCCAAAGAGGGTCTTTTTCAACCAGATGAAATGTATAGACATCTATACAATATCTAGTGTGCAAAAGTGACAGGTGGTTGTCATGTGAATTCCGGATCTGACGTTGAATGGGAGAATATTTGAAGTGCTTGATTGACAATAAGGAAATTCACGAAACTTCTAGGGTTTCTCCATTAACTTGGACCGATGAGAAAGATAGCCCGAAAAACCCTAGATCTATATCTAAAATTAATCCTCTGGTCACAAAACCAGATTTCGTCAAAGCTATAGAGAATAGCCAGCCCCGACTATACAGAGGTCAAGCAAAGGAAAAGAGACAACAAAAATGTTTGAAAGTGTGAAACAACCAACCTCTCTATGTTCTAGGGAAGGATGTATCATTAGAGAGAGCTGGAGGTCTAGCTTCGAAGGCTTTGGTGGTAAAAGTTTTCTATCTGAAGATGATAAAATAAAATCTTAATAAGTGGATTCAAGACCACTGGAAACCCTTGGTCGACTATTTTCCCCGTTTAAGTCTGTTATCGAAACAATGGATCCTGTTTCATTTCTTATCAGAGGGAGATCTTTTAAAGATTTTAACTAGTCCATGGATTATTGGTCGTAGGGTTTTGATGCTCAAAGTATGGAAACCTAGCTTTAATCCATATATGGAGTCCTTTTCCAATCATTTTGTATGGATGCTCCTCCCAGAATTTCCGGTAGAGTTATGAGTTACACAAATCTTCATAGATACGGAAAACATTGTGGGAATGTTTGTGTATTTTGATGAGAATACCTTGTGCTGGAACAATAAAAGGATTGCATGGGTACTGGTGGAATTTCATTCAGAAAAGGGTTTTTTGGAGGATATAGAGGTCTCTAAAGGGGATAGTTTTTTCATCCAAGTTTTGGATTATGGGAGGGAACCATTTCGATGCCATCATTGCTATCAGGCAGGGCATATCAAATAAAAATGACCTTTTTTGATCAAAACAAAACCAAAGGAAGGTTATAAGGGTTCTAAACTGCCTCAACTTCCCTTGAATTTTTCTTCAATTCCACCCTCTCTAAGAAGTTAGGAGAGAAACTCCTTTATTAGTAAGATGAATATTATTTTCCCCTCTTTTTTCAATAGTTTATCAAATGAGGATATAAAAATTCTTAATTATAACGAGGAGTGGCTAGTATAAATTTTTGGGGGTTTTAATTGGGATATTGTTTAAAACAAAATTGAATAACTTCCAACCAATAGTTTGATGTTTTTTGATAAGGTTCCTATAAAACAATTTAAAAACTAGACGATGTTAATTGCCCCGACAAAATATGGCTCACCAAACTAGTTTGTAACAAATACCAGTTATGAGGAAACCCAAATTCAGACCCTAGCTCGGTCTATTTTTAATGGGACCCCACTCTTCTTACAACCAAGTTCTGGAAATTGGCTCCCCTTCTTTAAAACTGAGCAATGTTGGTAATGTTGAAAACTTTGTAAATTTCTCACAAGCAAAATTTATTGGTAGACAAGTTTTGAAACCCTCCTATAAAGAGGCCCTTAAAAAAACTCCTCTTCCAATCTATAATTCAGATGAAGCTGCAAAATTAAATGTGGATAGAGCCAATATGACCATTTGTAAGAAGAGAACAAAAAAGGTTAAAAAATGGGTTATAGGTATTCTAGATGTTGGCTTAGCACCTATTATTAACTCCTCCCTTGTACTACCTCATGATTCTCCCTATAATTCCCCTAGGGTGGTTAGATATTTGGAGCCCAATTTGGGTTACCCCCTATGATAATTCTATCAATGAATCTAAGAGGGTTTGGGGGTGCCCCTAAGTTGTTAAGAATAAAAAAGGTGATATAGTCAACTAGCCCTGACATTATCTTATTCCAGAAAACTATGATTGATAGTTATAAAGCCAAGGACTTCTTCTTAAAGTGTTGTTCCTTATGGGATTGTTTAGCTATTGATGCTACAGGAGTCTATGGAGGCTTAATTTCTAGATGGAATCCTTTATCTGTTGATATTCAATTTTTTCATATTTATGTAGGCATTTTTATGGAAGAACACCTTAAAAGAGTTTCTAGTACTGTCAAGCTACTAATTAAAATACTATGGTCCCTATCAAGACAGAATTGCCTTCTAGAAATCACTAGAAGAGATTGATTTCTTAAGAGAGGAAGGATTGATAATTGGGGGTGATCTCAAATGAGCATGTTGGAAGACATTCCGTGACATTTCAAGAGCATTTCGAACAAGATTCTTTAGATGGGAATGATGAATGATGAAAATGATCTGATTGAATAATGAAGGTTCATGAAAACATGGAGGATGTCGAATATCATGTGGGGACGTCAGGCATCCTTGAGTGTTGAAGCCCTCACATACCATATTCAAGGCATGTGTCTCATCTAACCATGTCAAATTTTTACCTAAACCCTAACCCCTAAGCCATTGACCCTTAAATCCTTAAGCCATAATCCCTAAACCCTTAAGCCCTCCACCTTAGTTATTCACTAATCCCTTAACAAAAATCCCCTAAATCCTCTAATCCCCAATCCATCGACCCTTAAAAACTTAAACACTAATCCCTAATCCCTTAATCCATAAACCCCTATGCTCTAATCACTTAAACACTAATCCCCTGGCACATAATCCCTAAGCCATTAACCATTAAAATACCTAACTCGTAAGTGCCAAACCCCTTATCTCTTGATCCTTAATCCCTAATTTTATTAACCCTTAATCCCTATACCCCAAATCCCTAAATCCCATAATCCTCAAAGCCCCTATCCACTTAACCCCCAACACCTCAACTAATTAACTATTTAGGCACATCCGATGCTAAACCCCATTCACTACTCATTGTGTGACATTGATGGATGACATTGGTGATGGTAGTGTAATTGGAAGATGTTAATCCATGACATTTTAAGATAGTTTCAACAAGAATTCCATAGATGTGAATGACGAATGATGACAATGAGATTGCATGATGAACGTTGATACAAACATGGACGATCTAAAAAATTATGTGGGGACATTAGGTATCCTTGAGTCTTGAAACCCTCACATACTATTAAGGGAGCATGTGTTTATTCTAACCATGTCAAATTTTAACGCATATAGTAATAGTTTGAAGAAATTTCAACGTTGGCCCCATTCACTGCTCACGATGCGACATCAATGGATGAAATTGGTGATTGGCGTGTTGGAATAGGTTCCATGAAATTTCAAGAGAGTTTCGAAAAATCCCTAACTCCCCTAACCCTGATCCATTGACCCTTAAAGCCTTAATCCCTAATCCCTAATTAACCCTTAATCCCTCAACCTTAGTTAATCAATAACCCCTTAACAAAAAATCCCTAAATTCCCTAACCCCTAAGCCATCGACCCTTAAACATTTCTCATTAATCCCTAATACATTAATCCATAAACCTTGTATGCACTAAGAACTTAAACATTAATCCCATAGCCCATAATCCCTATTCCATTAACCATTAAACTACCTAACCCGTAAGCACCAAATCCCTTAGCTCTTGACCCTTAATCCCTAATCAATTAACCCTTAATCCTTGTACCCCAAATCCCTAAATCCCATAATCCTCAAAGCCCTTATCCACTTAACCCCAAACACATCAACTAATTGACTATTTAGGATAATCTGGCTACATCCGACACTCCATTTGGTTCAATTTCTGGCGCTCACTGGGGTGCTAAATCAAGCGCTATTTCTGGCGCTAAAGGCGGTGTTATTTCTAACACTAAGTGGGGCGCTATTTATGATGATAAAGGGGGCACTATTTATGGTTCTAAGTGGTGATCCAGGTGGATATTGGTGGCCACCCACCTTTTCCAACTCGCTCAAAACAATTTTCTGGCAATTTTGGTAATTTACTATTTTTAGCAGTTTTTAACTTCCGAGGCCATTTTGAGGGCCTAAATGAAGTTTTTT
>JASDQU010103793.1:66303-78611 GCA_032191745.1 Picea mariana | reverse complement strand
GCTGAGAGGGGTGCTCGTTTCCACCCAACCGTAGGCGTAGCGACTCCTACAGGATTTACCACTAGCCACCCCCGAGCTGAGACCATGATTTCCTGAGACTTGCGTCTTCCTGTATTCCAGTGTCCAGGAGCGAAGGTTGCAATCCTTCCTCCCTGCGATCACTCACTCTGCGTAGCAAAATTGCCAGAGTTCCCCTCGCGTCTGCCCCCTTTGTCAATCGTTCCAGCCATACGCCTTATCCTCTCGCGAGGTTGCGTGTGGCACGATTACCCTTGCGCTGTCAGTCATGATGGATCTACGGATAGGCGGTTCACCTCCCCATCCCTCATCAAGCCATCCACCTACCATCCTGCAAGGCATTTATTTCAGGGCTAGCGAGCCGCTTTTGGTTCTCCGGGCCAGTGGAGTCCAAATACGGTATTTTAAATCCTTGGTGGAAGTTAACGCCCCTTTTTCAAGGTGCCCTCCACCACCATCGTGGTCTCTTTTCTGCACATCCCCTCTCAGCAGTTCTGTAATACAAATTCATAATGTTATTTGTATGTTCATCATGCTTCAGCATGGTAATTCCTGTATTAGGATTAATTACAAATTTGGGGGAAACATGGTGTTACACATGGGAATCCATCTCAATGGACTACATGTCATCCCCCCCATCCACCAAACGGGGAAATGACTGTGTTTTTGTGGTTGTTGATCACTTTTCTAAGATGACGATTCTGGTTGCCTGCAAGAAGAGCATCACAGGAGAGGCCACTGCCAAGCTCTTCTTTGAACGATTCTGGGTACATTTTGGAATCCCACAAACCATTGTCTCAGATCGGGACAGTCGATTTCTCAACACATTCTGGTCGAGCCTCTAGTCACTGCTAGACACCAAGCTCACCAAATCCACAACCTTCCACCCCCAGACAGATGGCCAAACCGAGGTTGTAAATTGAATTATTGTGCATATCCTCCGCATGTATAATTCAAAGCACCCTCACACATGGGATGAGAGCCTTCCCTATGTCCAACATAACTATAATCGAGCCCTGCATAGCTCAACTAGCCACAACCCCTTTCAGGTGGGGTTGGGACTCTAACCATTGGGTCCCATAGATGTTTCACTTCCTCTTGCGGTCACCTCGATCGACTCATCTCCTACTCCAACTGAAGTTGACAAAGCCACCCAGTTCATTGAGAGGATCCAACACATCCGCCAATAGCTTCAGGATATCCTACAGAAGTCCAATGACAAGTACAAACAACGCCATGATCAACATCGGGTGCCACATAAGTTTCAGGTGGGTGACAAAGTTTGGTTGCACTTGTAGAAAGAACGCCTTACAGGACCCCATAGGAAGCTTCGCCCACTCCATTATGGGCTATACACTATCACCAAGTCCGTGGGGGATAATGCTTTTGAGCTCAACATTCCTCCTTTTCTTGGCCTGCACCCAATGTTCAATGTGGATCTCCTTTGCCCTTATTTCCCACCATTATTGGACACCTCAGAAGTAGAAGAACAACTGACACTAACATAGCTCAACCCCAACTGCATACAACATGCATCTAATGATCAGATTGTGGACACACATATCAAGGGCACTCGACAATAAAGGATCCAACTTTATCGAGTCGTCAAAGCAGGGCAACTCCTGCACCAAAGCAAGTGGCTCACCCGAGGCCAAATTTAGCAGAAATTTCCTCATCTGATGGGGGACCTCAACGCAATGGAGACCATTTCTTCCTAAGGAGGGAGGATTGATCCATATGGATATCAGTGGCTACCCACCTTTTCCAACTGGCTTAAAACAATTTTCTGACAATTTTGGCAATTTAATATTTTTAGCAGTTTTAACTTCCGAGGCCATTTTGAGGGCCTAAATAAAGGTTTTTCAGGATCGAGCTTCTCAATGTTAGTTGAAGGCATGATTGAGCCCCCAAAATGAATCTCCTCAACGATACCTTTCCAACGGGCTATCACAAGCCTAAAACGGAGATCGTATGCAAAACTTATGACCCCGGGAAGTTGATGTACTAACTTACCCAAACGGGGCCCACATTACTTTTAGTGCTTCATCTCCTAGGGTTATGTTTTTGAATGTCTAGGGTTTTTGGAATTCTTTTTAATTGTAAAATGGCCTTTATATCCTCATTGTAATCTTCTTCTTGCGAATGCGCTCAACCATCACATCTCTTCTCAGAGGTAAGCTGCCACCATTCCAACAAGCTTGTTTCTGCTGCATTTTACAGTTTCAACTTATTTCGTTATTGAATAGAAAACCAGTTTTATTGTATCTCTGTTATTTTGTGTTAAGCACCTGTTAATAATCTATATTCATTTCATTATGCTCATAAAATCCAGATCACCAAATACCAAACTTTGGCAAACAAAGTGAGGCCATCAATACTCCCCTAAAGTAGCTTGAAAGGAAACCATTCTTAAACCAGGAGAGAAACACCTTCACGAGAAATCTAAGAGATTAGAGAACTGAAAAAAATAGAGGATAGATACCACTTCCTAAAAGATAATACATGGACGCTTCCATGTGCGTCCCCCTTCGACTCTGGTTCATCACAAAAGTCCCGTGCTTCTGAAATTCAAAATCCTTCCAAGAAATTTTCATCAGCGTGCTTAAATGAAGATAATATATTTGAGAGCATTATTTTATTTTTATTGTTTCATTTTTTTTTTTAATTTTGATTTTAAATGGAGAACAAGGGCTGCATGGCCTGTTTTGAATGGGAATGAATGCATAGGTATGGAGGGACCATGGGAGAATGAGAAGCTTGAAGTACCAGAGACACATGGAAATTGTCGCGGACACGTGGCAAGCAACATGTAGGACAGGTGGTATCCATGTAGAAAAGGACACGTGGCACTCTGTGACACATCAACCATAAGACGTCATGCTTCTACATGACTCCAGATATCAGTCAACAAGTAATCATCGAGAAAGTCACTTTGTGAGAAATTTGTTCCATTGCTAAATATGGCCAGGGGAGTTCTAAAATTGGCAGGATGGTAAAACTTTAGCAGGGATGCTAAAGTGCCAGGGTCTCCCAGATCGCACATTGGAAACTGATCGATGACTCACATTCATTTCAGAAAGAGAAGGCACCCGAGTGTTAATCTCCTAGAGCAATTCTGGCATTGAAACCATTTAGTTTTTGAAAGTATTCTCATTCTAATTATATTGTGTTTTGCATAATCCATCTTGCTTTTATTTTCTTAATAAGATTCTGTAATTTTTCCTATTACCAGTAGTGCAACGGATAACTACTAAAAAGCAGAGATATCCCCATCACTTGTAACTTGATATATTTTTGGAGTCTGAATTTCCATCTTGGAAATTTCCGTTCCTACGTTGTAGGTTTTATCTCTTTAATGTATTTATGAAATTCATTTATAATGATCTTTATATACTTCCAATTGACTTGCATCCCAATATTTAGAGTTAACTTCAATTTCCATAGTCAATTATTTAATTTTTTCCATGGACAAAGTAAACAACATCCATTTCATTCTATTAAATAGATCATATGGCTTGTGTGTCTCTATATGTGTTAGGATAAATAAAGTTATACGTGGTGGCAAAAAAAACCCATGTAATTTTTTTTGAAAATGTGTTCAGTGTTGAAAATTCTTCGATCTTCTCGTGTGACCTCTGTGTTTGCTAGTTTTTTCTATATATTAACACATACCTAACATGATTGTTTATTTTCACGAGTTTTCAGCTCATTGAAGTTAATTTAAATTGTGTGAAAAGAAGGTGTCGAGACAGAGGAAAATGCCATTTTCCTAAAACTTTTGTCCGTGAGCAACAAGCCCACTTTGCAGAGGTTGATCTGCAATTTCTCTCCAGGAAGAGGGCATCTTTGTAACATGCCTATCCAACTGAAATATTTGTAAGATGCCTATGATAGTTCAGTATAGTACCAACTGATATATTTGTAACATGTCTATCCAATTGATTGTTTTTTGGTAATGATAAAAAAATTTGAAGGTTTTTATTTCTGCAGATATTCTTGCAAATGTATTTACAAGTCTGTTGACCCTTGAATTTGTTAGGACCGAAATGACAACCTAACAAGGATGTCAATCCTACTGCATTTTTATAGATGTCGTACTCCTCTTTAAGTTTTTCCTAGGGCATGTATAGTTCAAATGTGGGACTTAGAGAAAGTCTGTCGTAATGACTTAAAGCAATACAAAACGATAGAAAATGTTTTTTGTTTTTGTTTTTTGAAATAAAGGTTCTTGGAAAATAGGACCATGAATCACAGACATTAAACACTCAAATTAAATAAACACAATTTCCTGACATCCAACATAGTTTAAGATAAATATTTTTGAGCACATAAAAATAAAAGAAGATGACCAACATGCATAAAGAAAACTAACTTTTCATTCCGAAAACAGGGTTACAAGGCACCGTCGAGATTGTTCCCGAAACAGTTTTCTTTGAAATTTGTCAAAAAATAATAATGTCTGTTACATATTCCTCGAAATTTAAATGCATTTGTCATATAGACTGGGATTGGGGCTACTGCAGACCATAAAAAAAATAAGTACAATAAATAGGACTGTAGAAAGAAGAAGTGGGCGACGGTAGACAACAAGACCTGAAAAGAAGAATTTGGAAGTTATCAGTCTTTGGTTAGACATTTCTATTTAAAGAGGTGGAATAACTGGATTGATAAAGAAAGCAGGATGTGATCAGTACTATGATGGTATCTCTCTCCYCCTTTTCTATTTGCTTGCTGATGCTTTTTTATTTCTCTTGTCGACRATTACTGGAATCGTTCCAACCGCTTGTTGCCCTTCGTCGGTGAGCTTGTCGATTGCCTTTTGGAGCCATTCTTCAATGTAGCTTCTCATGGGGGCCATGTTKATCTCATGCCGGATTTTTATGTTGAAAATCTCGCTTTCTAATTCTCTTAAATAGATAGAAAGATTACACAGAGCCTGTTCAATTTCTTCATTTTTTAYYGTATAGTCCACTAGCCAGTTGTCCACATCATCCTCATCATATTAAAGGATGTTGTAAAACTTTTCTAAATACAACCCCTTAAAATTATCAACTTCTTCATCGAAGGCTTTCTTGGTTAAGAATAAGGAGTTGATAATTAATTTGGGGTCTTGGAAATCATTGGTACTTCCAGCTAAGTCTATTTCGATCAACTTTTTGAATAATTCTACTTTCTTTGATATGAATTGTTCACATGATAGGACAATGAGATGTAGGTTCTTAACTTTCTCTTTCCAGCATGCATTTAATTGTTTGATCCGGTTTGGGGAGGGGAGATCTTCTTCTCTTCTTCTCATTTCTGTCATGTTGGTGAATTTGATGCTAAAAGGGATGACCACGTCTAGATAGAAACCTTCTTCATTTTTAAAATCTACCTGCAAATATTCCTGGAGGGCATGTGCCCTTGTTCCAAAGGAAGTTATACTTTTTGATGTTTCCCAGGCTTCAGTAATTGGCTCCATTGTTTTCTTGATATTTTTATCCACATAGCCTCTACATGATGTGAGGAGGTTGGAGGATCCTTTTAACTTGGTTGCATGGGTGGCAGGCACGGTTATTGCTAAAGGACTGACAAACAATGGGACAGGAATCAAATCTTCCTCCAATTCCTTGATTCGGTCCTTCAGTTTGGCATTCTCCACCTCAAGGCCTATAATGGAATCATCAAGAACATCTTGGGTTCCTCGGTGGATTCGAGAGATTTGGGACGACTGCATGTTCCTAAGGTTAATCTATGAATGAGATTTCCCTTTATTATTTCTTACATCTCTCTTTTCAATAATTAAATTTTTAGATTCGCTGTAAAAAACAACGCTCTGGAATACGAAGGATTCATCTTCATCAAAATCTCGGTCTCAGCTATTTCCATTAGGGGATTATGGTGGATCATGTCCTCGGGATGATCAACGTTGGGGAATACATTTTCAAGATCAATGTCAAGTTCCTTGTTTTCAAGGGAGAAGACATGTATATCACTTTCAGTTCCGAGCTCTTCCACTTCTTGCACAACGCTTTTTCTCTTCTTCCTCGTGGGAAGCTTGTAAGAACTATCAATTTTATCTAGAGGAGGGTTCTTATCTCCTCCTCCATTTGAAGAATTGTGGGTTTCTTTCTTACTAGGGTGGGACATTGGAGCGATGCTGCAGGATGTCGTACTCTTGGGAGTGGCAACTGCGGATTGGACAATCTTCTCACCGGGGCCTTTTCCTTGTTGTTTGTAAAATTCATTGGTGCTTTGCAATGTATTTAGGTCACTAACATCAAGAGCATGAGTTTTCTCGTCATTTTCTCTGTCTTCGTTCAAGAGTGCATGGATAAAATAATTGTTGAAGCCAACTGCTAGTAAATGTTCTACAAAACTCCCATTAGGGTCAAACCCTCTCAGTATTTCAACATATCTTAGGTTCAAGTTGTTGAAATGGCATGTGAATTCATCAATCTTATTGATGTTCCGGAACACGAAGTCCCCAGCTTTCCAAGGCAGATGAATGGACTTTTTTTTTTCTCTTCTCTTGGAAAAACACAACTAGTAGTTCTATTGCATTGTTATTTCTGTAACAAACATTCTATTTGTAATGTAACATGGAAGGAAAGCGTGATTTTCCTTGGAGCCAAAAATCAATATTACACTGTAATTCTCCATTTGTTCAAGTGTCCCCTTACTGTCCAAAAACTTGGTTGCCTGGTCATACATCCGGGGAGCATCCTTTCCTAATAATACATCTTTGAAAATTGAGACAAAGTCATTAAAAACCTCATAAAAACAATGGSAGACCTTGTGCCTCCATAAGGCCTGGTACCGGAAGGTTASTAAGTCAAATTCACAGTTTACCTTCTTGGACACAAACGGTTTTGGAAATTGACATCAATGCGCTATCACRAAAAAAARAGTAGAATGACATATGAATTTTCTTCTTTAGTTTGAATCGTGACAATTGGGAACATATTTCAATGGAAATCAACTTCCCCCAATAAAAAATGGCTTGTTCCTTGACCGTGAAATACAAAATATAAAGAATCACGAGGGAAATGCTTGTTGTGGATTCCTGTCTTGTTATCCTCATAAACAACCAGGCAATTTCCTAGAATGTATTTCTAAACGAACTAACTTGCAACCTTGTGATATCTTCAGGAACTGTCGTCGGGTCTTCCAAGAACTTAGGTAAGAGGTCCAACTAATTATCGTTTATTTTTAGAAACTCCTTGCAATCTTCTCCTTTGAAGGTCAATGTTGGCTCCAACAGTCTCAACATCTTGTGAAATACCTGAGGTGACAAAGAAACATGAGAGTGGTCCCGCAATGGAATAATTATTTGGCTTGAAATATATCTCTCGGTGCACCAAGAGACCACCTCCTTACAGTCAAAGACTTGAGGGACACAACTTGCATGAGCAATTCCAGAGGTCCAAATTACTTCGTTCTAGGCGAAAGGGGATGAGTAGTAAGAATATGCTCTGGACCACTAGAAGTTTTGTTCCTCATGCCTGAAGATGTTCACTGTATCTCCACAGAACCGTTGTCGATTTGCTTCCATGAGTTGATGAGAACCTCTGTTTGCTCCAGACGATGTTTGAAATGAACACTCAAAAGGGATAATATAACCCTCCACAAATCTTGGTTTATTGTGTTTGAATGTGAGATCTCCTCGGTGTAGACCTTGCTTATTTTTAGGACTCAAACTAATTAAAAGTTTTCTAAAATTTAGTTTAGAATTTCTTTTAATAATTTTCTTGTACTTGGGATAAACCAGGAATAAATAGTAACAACATAATAATATCAGCAACAATAATAGAATAATGATAACAACAACAACAAAATAATGATAACAACAACAACAAAATAATGATAACCAMAACATAATACATACCTCCACTCGCAGGTTGGTTATCTAGTCCCTTTTATGTTTGATCATGTTCTTGTTCTTGCTTAGACCGAATATTAACCTCCCAGCCAACTAGGAACAACCTCTCCARCTCCCTAGCTCTAGGAATCCTTGCGGTTTCTTGGCCCTCGATCCCAAAATTCCCAGCAAGAGCAGTGCCCTGTGAGAGTTCCCCAAAACAATTCTTTCCAATTCCTCCTCCTCCTCCTSCTCCATCTTTCAGAAATTTAGAAATCCTCAAACCAAAAATGAGATCCTCTTCCAAGTCCTCCCCTTCTTCCTTATCCTCCTCTCTCAAATCCCCCTCATAAATTCCCAACATCCTTATCCCCTCATTAATTCCCCAACAACCTTATCCACCCATTAAATACTTCACCCACCTTTTAATAATAAAATAATAAAAGACTCATTTAATATATTTTGTATTTCACGGTCAAGGAAAAATGGCTTGTTCCTTGACCGTGAAATACAAAATATAAAGAATCACGAGGGAAATGCTTGTTGTGGATTCCTGTCTTGTTATCCTCATAAACAACTAGGCAATTTCCTAGAATGTATTTCTAAACGAACTAACTTGTAACCTTGTGATATCTTCAGGAACTGTCGTCGGGTCTTCCAGGAACTCAGGTAAGAGGTCCAACTAATTATCGTTTAATTTTAGGAACTCCTTGCAGTCTTCTCCTTTGAAGGTCAATGTTGGCTCCAACAGTCTCAACATCTTGTGAAATACCCGAGGTGACAAAGAAACATGAGAGTGGTCCTGCAATGGAATAATTCTTTGGCTTGAAATATGTCTCTCGGTGCACCAAGAGACCACCTCCTTACAGTCAAAGACTTGAGGGACACAACTTGCACGAGCAATTCTTGAGGTCCAAATTACTTCATTCTGGGTGGAAGGGGATGAGTAGTAAGAATATGCTTTGGACCACTAGAAGTTTTGTTCCTCATGCCCGAAGATGTTCATTGTATCTCCACAGAACTATTGTTGATTTGCTTCCATGAGTTGACGAGAACCTCTGTTTGCTCCAGACGATGTTTGAAATGAACACTCGGAAGGGATAATATAACCCTCCACAAATCTTGGTTTAATGTGTTTGAATGTGAGATCTCCTCGATGTAGACCCTGCTTATTTTCAGGACTCAAAATAATTAAAAGTTTTCTAAAATTTAGTTTAGAATTTCTTTTAATAATTTTCTTATACTTGGGATAAACTAGGAGTAAATAGTAACAACATAATAATATCAACAACAACAATAGAATAATGATAACAACAATAACAAAATAATGATAACAACAACAACAAAATAATGATAACCATGACATAATACATACCTCCACCTGCAGGTTGGTTATCTAGTCCCTTTTATGTTTGATCATGTTCTTGTTCTTGCCCGGACTGAATATTAACCTCTCAACCAACTAGGAACAACCTCTCCGACTCCCTAGCTCCAGGAATCCTTGCGGTTTCTTGGCCCCTGATCCCAAAATTCCCAGCAAGAGCAGTGCCCTGTGAGAGTTCCCCAAAACAATTCTTTCCAATTCCTCCTCCTCCTCCTCCTCCATCTTTCAGAAATTCAGAAATCCTCAAACCAAAAATGAGATCCTCTTCCAAGTCCTTCCCTTATTCCTTATCCTCCTCTCTCAAATCCCCCTCATAAATTCCCAACAACCTTATCCCCTCATTAATTCCCCAACAACCTTATCCCCCCATTAAATACTTCACCCACCTTTTAATAATAAAATAATAAAAGACTCATTAAATATATTTTAATAATTAATTAAATTTAAACTAGAAACTATGACAAAATTAATCAGTTTGGGTTGTTACATACACCCACCCTTCAAGAAACTTCATCCCCAAGTTAGAGTAATTTACAATACAAGGGTAACGACACATGATTCATACATCCGCAACAAATAATCAACATCATAAATTTAAAACACTTATATAAACTAGTGTACATGTGCAAGGTATACATGTATAGCTAGCACATACAAGACTCGTACATGTACTAATGAAAATAATTATCACACCTAATTTAATTCTTGTATGTGTCCAACCTAATCAACAAGACCATTCATTTCATAAAAGATAGTAAACTATTTCAAATGTTCATGAAATTCCTCAATTCCAATAATTTAGCACAAGCAACATTCACTTAGATAATTGTAGTTTAGTTAAGTAAATATAATCACACACACACACACACACACACACACACACACACACACACACTGTTATTGGGTAAATCAGTAGATGCGGACATGAACTAATCCCCCTAGATCCACCTGTATCTATAACAAAACAAGATGGAACAAGACGCTTTCCCTAAGTTGCAATCATCGAGTTTACTATCTGAAAAGGAATAGATAACATACCTTATGAATCACTTCCTTGTATCTTTGTTGTCCCTGCTTCACTCCAATTCTCTTATAGAATCAAATCTGTGACAACACAAACCAACCTACGTGAAAGCAACAATAGTAGAATTCAATGACAACCTAAACATGTGATCACAGAGTCATGTAATAAAACACTAGTCATTTTATGGGAAAGAGACATGTCACCGTATTATATTAATGAAAAGTAGAAGATACAACTGAATCACCTTGATGTCACAAGTTCCCTTTTAGTGGTCCTTTGTTCCAACACACACATACACTTGCTCCAAAATTTGCATGAAGATAATCCACAAAAGCTTGATGGACAAATGGAGGCCTCAAGAATCAATAAGAGCAGGATCTCCTTCACACAGTCTTCAGCCTATTCTTTCATCAATTCTCTGCTTAATCTTAATTCTTCTTGCTTAACCTTTTCCATGAGAAGCCCATGATTATATAGGAGAAGGTGAAGTGGTTAAAAGGATGAGGATGATCCCACCAAATCAGAGAAACCATTAGGATCGCAACCACATGGACACCACCTCACATTCTAGAAGATTCCCCTTCTAGAAACTTCGTGAAACCTCTTTCCTCTTTTAGCTTTGGAACGTCGCCGCACCCTACCTATGTAGCAGCCTGCAGAAATCCCATGGGCCAGCCATAGAGCAGCCTATGGAAATGATAGATTTCCGCATTGTGTAGTATGGGCAGCTTGCAGACCCTTTCTTAAAAACAACCTTGTAGAGGAGGAAAGAAGTTGTTTTCTCAGGCAAAAAGTCATGTTGGGAGCTTGAACACATGTCTTTGATATCATCATTAGAATGACCAAAATAATGTCTAACATAATGCCCCCCAAAGTATGAGGCTGGAACTCGTGACAACCGAAATAATTTGTAAAAATGCGTGTGTGTGTCGGGAACAAGGAGCGCACCAATTGGGAACCTGCAAACAATCAAGCATCCGCACAATATTATACCATGTCCAAAGTAGGCATTCCCATGTTCAGACTATAAATGGTTGAAATCATAAAGATAAGTCATGGCCATCAATTATACACTGTGGATCCATGTCATCAAGATTCTACATAGCCACCAAGAATACACTGTGGATCTAGGTATTTGAAAACTCATACACAAACATAGCCACGAGACATACAAAGTGGATCTATGTGTTAATTCAAATCATAAATATTCCATCTCAGCCTGGTCCAAAAAATGATGAGGTCCATGGTCTTCAATCCCATTGTCTGTTAGTATGAATCTAACCATGTGATTACAGGCGCTGAAGTCGAACATGGTTAGAAACCACTTGATTACCAATCGTTAATGAAAAATGTTAACAAGTGCGAGAGAAATCACCATTGATGTCAATGACCCCCAAGGTACTATAGTACAATCCAATGAGTGTGAATAGATGAGTTGAGGTCGAACACTCGATGGAATCTCTCAATCAGAGATCAATGATGTAAATCCACTGTTGAGAGAGAAGAAACCTGCCATTGAGGCATGCAGGCTCCAAGGCACTAAATAGTTTCTAAGTCTTGTTCCTGGATAATGAGCTGAAGTCGATAGGAAAAGAATCATCACAGGAGGGCCTTGATGTATCCCCCATCAAATGACACGAAACAAGTAACAAATTTAGGGTAAAGCAAAGTACGAATATGATTTGGAATGGACACAAGGAAGGCCGACATGATAGGAATCGAAAATTGCAGATGGTCGACTCAATAGAAGGTTTGGTTGAACTTCTCTTGAACATATAGATGGCACGGCACTAGGCTTGGCAACATTGACCCAAGATATGAACTTGCAGAAAGTCAGACGAGAGGCAAATGGATTTCCCAACCCGGATTCAAAAGATAAAGGGGGTGCCATGTTCAAGAGAGACACTCACTACCACTAATACAAATATAGAGACACATCTCTTTCCCAAAATTTCCCCCACCATTTCTGGTGAGTACCTCTTTATTTTTACGCAAGCTTGAGGAGGATAACATATGCTTGTTGATGTAAGCTCATCCTTCGG
>JASDQU010103793.1:44566-55826 GCA_032191745.1 Picea mariana | reverse complement strand
CCGCTCCACTGCTCGGATGATGAGAACATGACATTTTGATGCAATATTTGTTAATAGACACACAATCTAAAGGATTCATGTACAACAACTCTAGTCTCTTGGGAGAAAATATTAAAAATAATAAACCCAATGGAGGAAGACCAATGGTGAAGAAATGTCCAAAAACAACGGTTAAAAAAGTCCCTAGAAAGATCGTCACCTACACCTACAACATCAGTAAAGGTGCCCAACCCAGGTGCCCAACCCTCCATCTAAGGGTTGTGATGTGGATATGGAATACGCGTCTAAAATTAAAAGGAAACTAATATTTAAAATTAAAAAAAAAAAAATGTATAATATCCTTGCTTATAAATTAAAATATATCAATATAGAAAATTAACATATGGATGCATGCTTATATTAAAGTGTCAATGAATACTAAAAGGTGGGTCCCTTGCTACAAGGGATTTTTGATTTATAGGAACAAATAAAAATCATAAAATAATCTGCTTTAACTATAATCAGTTTACCATATGAATGAATATCTAAGAAAATGTGTGTGTTAGTTAATTAACTAAAATTATTTGAAAGTATTAGTTGTTAAAATGTAAAGGTGTTGTCTAATTGTTTTAAGTTTTTTTTTTAAATTAGATGATATATATTTGATTTATAGGAACAAATAAAAATCATAAAATAATCTGCTTTAACTATAATCAGTTTACCATATGAATGAATATCTAAGAAAATGTGTGTGTTAGTTAATTAACTAAAATTATTTGAAAGTATTAGTTGTTAAAATGTAAAGGTGTTGTCTAATTGTTTTAAGTTTTTTTTTTAAATTAGATGATATATATTTGGATGAAATAACAATTTTGTGATGTTTAAATTGTATTTTTAAATGTATAAATAAATTCAGTTTATTAAAAAAAATTTGGTACACTCAAAATATACAAATTTAACTACTTAAATCTACAAATCCAACATTTCTTACCAAATTTAAAAAAAAAAAAAAATTTTTTTTTTAAGAAAAGCCAAGATTGAACCTTTTAGACCAGGGCAAATGTAAGTGGTGTGATGCAAATGCGTGCACTCAACTTAATATTTTCATTTGCAGGAGCAAAGAGTAAATAAATAATTGATACATGGCTACAATCTTTGACTGCAGTGGAAAAAAGCTTCTTACAGGGGACTTTGGATTGCAAAATTTGTTATTATTATAAATGAAACCATCAAAATTCATATTCCAGGTTGAAAATGTGTGCAAATATAACGGAACATATATACTATCAGACAACATACCTAGACAAAAGATTTGATATGCATTTTTACCACCCATTAGATTGAGTCAGCCAGGGTCAATTTCTCACCCGGATTTTCCTTGCTTCCCCTTGTTTCTTTTAGGATATCTCTGCGTTCATCCCAAAAGGTTCTGCTGATGATGTGGAGGGCGATCCTCTACTCACCCAGGATTCAATCATAATCTGTGAGTGAAGATTCTGATCGGCGGAAACAAGATGGCCTGCGCGCGCCACAACCACATGGGTGAGATTCGAGTGGGAGCGGACATACCCAGCCAGCTCGTTGGACACTTCCCAAATTCTTCTCTCAGAGGCCAGAAAATTGTCCAATCCCTCCCAATCCAGAATAGAAATCCAGCTTTCAGCAGAGAAAACGCCTTCCTGCACGTCGAAATTGCCCTGATACAACAGGACTGGCCTCCGCCGCACCAGGGCTTCCACCTTCCACTTAGTGCTTTTCATCACGTCCTCGCCCAATCTCTCGCCCACCACCTTGCTGCAGTCCTTCCATTTGGTATGACCATCCGCCTTCAGGGCTTCTTTGACAGCAGGCTGATTCATGAACAGGGAGAGGTAATCGGTTCCATTCTCGGAGGTGTAATAGGGCGTCGTCCTCCTCATGTCGTACAGAGTGGCCAGGCCTGTAACGTTCTTCAGGCGTTTGATGACGCGATTTCTGGCAATGTGGGCAGCCTTCCATTTCTGCTGGCGGGTGAGGTTCGCCGCCTTCTGCTGCAGAGCTTCGAGGTGGAGCTTTTCTTGAGAATCGATGAGTCCCACGGCGTATGCAACAGAGGCGTACGATTGCACCTGCACGACAGGATGGGTTAATCCATCGCCGATGGCCAGTCCATCCAGTCGCAATGGCAATACCCTGTTATTGTCCAGCTGGTTGAGCATGTACAAGCCCAGGGAAGGAACATACTTTCCGGCATAGCTCTCGCCCATTACATAAAACGGGCGCTTGCGAAACAGGGGTTTCAGGTCGAAGAACGCTTGCAGGGCAGCGTACAAGTCCTTGGCAACCTCGTCCTGATTGGTAGGAATGTATTCCTCGGAGGGGGCAATGCTGAAGCCGCTCCCAATAGGATTGTCTAAGAACAGTAAGCCAAACACACGATTCCAAGGCGCAGAATTCTGATGCAAACGGACATCTGGGCTTACTCTCCAGGGGCCTAATTCGTAAAAATTTCCGATCATGCTAGAGCAGCCGGGACCTCCTTGCAGCCACAGAAGAATGGGAGTATCAGACAGCTGTTTTTCAGGGGAGATGGCCTCGTAGTATGCATAGAACATCCGAGCGCCGCTCTTTCCTTCTATATTCAGATACCCAGATTCCGACGGCAGTGCCTCTCTGGGAAACGCTTCCGCTTCCATGCTCCCCACCACCACCACATCCCAACATGTTATTGTTACGAATTGAACAACCACCACCGCCGCTACTGCAACTGCAATGGAATTTCTACCGCGTAGCTTCATCGTCAAGCAACTTAATCTGTTTGCCTGCCTTCCTTCAACTTTTAAACCCTGATTAAACCCTGGGCAAGTTGACAGTTTGTGAGAGATGCATCAACAATGATCCAGTCTACCATCAATAGAACGGTGGATATGAGCTCACCTCCAAGAAGACAATATCAATGGTAGGATTCAAGAGCCTGGACCTATTGTACTCTGTATATAGGCGAATAAAGAGTTATCGGTCTCGATGGCCAGGAACAATGAAAAATCTAAAACAGAAAAGACAGACATGTGCCCTCCAGCAACCTTTGGATTTTCTATTGGAATCGGAGCCCATATATGGTTTTTTTTTTTTTGAAATAGTCCAGTAGATATAAATAAAACCTAAAATTATTTTACAGGTAAAATCTTCAAAATATTTTAACCGCTCTAAGGTTCATTGAATCTGCAGAGCCGTGCGGTTTATGCTCTGTGATTCAGTATTATTATATGTCAATCAATTTGCACCGACGTGCGTGCATTTCAATAAAGCAAATCGCAGGCCAATCAAATGTTTCGTTATTCATGGCGGGGAATGTATGAAGCAAGGCATTTTTCTCGTGTTGTAAGCATCTCCTTTATAGAGTCGAAGAGAAATTACAATTGAATTTGGTTCTCGTCATCAGCTCGAAGAGAAATTACAATTGACTTTGGTTCTCGTCATCAGCATGAAAAGAAATTACAATTGAATTTGGTTCTTGTCATCAGTGTGTTTTTATTTTTGAATAGAAAATTTTCCCCATTATATTAAGATGATATAATTTGTTTATATATCAGTTTATCGATAAAGATTGATAACATGTGTTGGATAGTCTCAAAATAGTTTATCGGCAAAGATTGATAACATGTGTTGGATAGTCTCAAAATAGCAAAAAAAAAAAAAAAAAGGAATCTATAATCTCGATACATAGATAAAGAAACATCATTAGATCCCAAAAATGATGACAAGTTTTGTCAAACTATAAACTGAGATTTCATGATAAAGTTCTCCAAAAATCACGCTGTCGTGAGACTTCTGCTAAGGGGACACCTGTAGGACCATTGACAGATTGTTTAGTAAAGACTGAGAATTTTTTTGGGTCCTTCATCCCCATTTATCCACTGAGAATAGATAATTCTGCCAATAGGTTCCTTCAACGCCAACTTTGAAAGATTATCAGCTTCTATGTTAAACTATGTGATAAAAAATAATATCCTGAAAGGATTTGATCAATGCTTTTATTCTATCCTTCCATCCTTCCAAAGAGCTCGATTGGAATCTAGCTCTGTCATTAAACCAATCAATTATGACTTTTGAGTCCCCCGGGATTTGAATTATTCGAATGGATAGATGGAGTGCCAGTCTAAGGGACGCCCAAACGCCCAATAATTTTGCTCTATTATTTGTGTCTGTGCCACAATTTAATAACCATTTGTATACTAGCAAGTTTGGGGTCTTTATAATGCCACTAGCTCCACATTTTTGACCATCCATYTGGGCCGCTCCATCGAACCAGGAAGAAATAATATCCTTGTTTGATTGGATCGATATAGAGTGATTGAGGAGTATATTCTGAACTTTTTTWCCATGACTAAGAAGGCCTAAGATCTTTGGAATCACCGAGTGAATTGAAGGAATCCTTTCTTCAAAGATCGCTAAATTTCTTTCAATCCATGTGAACCAGCAAGTATGCGACGCAACCAATAATGGAACCGTTTTATCGCTAACCCAGGAATGCATACATTCTGATAAATGATTYCCCTTCCAACACAATTTGAAGTTGAGAAGCACTGCCAATCTTTCCCATACTGATTTTGTGAAGACACAATGGATAAAAATATGATCTRTGTTTTCAATTTCATTGTTGCAAAGATAGCATCGCTAAGGAYCTTCCCATCCTCACGCCATTAAATTTTCCCATGTCAAGATTTTGTTCTCATCCGCTAACCAAAGAAAACACTTAATCTTGAGTTGAAGGTTCCATTTCCAGAAAGTTTTTCGCCATCCCCGAATCTTTTGTATTCCCTGTGTAGATAAAATGGCCTGATAAATGTTCTTAACAATAATTAAACCAGAGTTGTCGCTCCCAGTCCAGATGAGCTCGTCTTCTCTATCTTGGATGAAATCTCTGGAGTCAATGAGGTTTCTCCGGAATGTATTCCACTCCTTTCCCAAAGCTTCATTTAAATTTAACTCCACACTTGAAAGGCATAAAGAAGTAGACTGGTTGTCCATGACAGATCTAGCCAGATGAAGCGAATTGATATTTCAATCTTTTAAGGCAGAGATAAGTGAAGGAGAAAGGATAGACATTTTACCCATGCCCAGGATGCAATCTCTACCAATCTCAATGAGATGACCAGTTCCCGGAGACCAACTTAGCCAATGTGTAATCCAGTGGATTGTCTTCAGTAGTCCTCTCCAGAATCTGGATGCCGACAAATAGATGAAAGAAGGAGACCTGAACTAGTTTTTGATCGTAGTATGAGGTAAATATTTATCAACTATAACTTTATGCCATATACCCTCATGCTTTAGGACTCGCCAGAGTCTGTGCGCCACCAATGCCGTGTTGAAATTGAATAAGTTCCTCGAACCCCATTCTCCATAATACATTCGTAAGGTTAGACTTTCCAACTTGCAAAGATGAAAAGATTTTGAATCGGAATTTCCTTTCCAAAGGAAATTGAACATGATCTTTCTCAGGTTATTTAAAACAGTAGTTGGAATAATCTCAAGTGACATCTAGTAAACAGACTGGCATTCTAAAACAGATTTTAGAAGAGTAAGGCGACCCCCCAATGTCAACCATATGTAACACCAATTCCCAATCTTTCTTTCAAATTTCTGTAGCATCCAGTTCCAGTCTTCCATTCGTTGAATCCCTGTTTTCAAATGATACCCAAGATATT
The DNA here is from genome assembly GCA_032191745.1 of Picea mariana. Classification (NCBI taxonomy): domain Eukaryota; kingdom Viridiplantae; phylum Streptophyta; class Pinopsida; order Pinales; family Pinaceae; genus Picea; species Picea mariana. Next base: position 50,160 of record JASDQU010103793.1, on the reverse strand, counting down.
TGAAACCAACAGAAAGGTCGGTGAAACAAAAAGGAAAGAAACGATTAAAAGGATCCAGCTCTTGATACGAAAGGCCTTCGTGGAGCACCGTCGATTTTTGTAAATTAACCAATAAACCAGATGCTAAACAGAAAAGTTTAACAATCTTGTCTATTTCCCACCATTCATTAAAAATAGCATTAGACATAATAACAAAATCATCTACAAACAAAATGTGTAGAATTCTTAAAGTCTTGGATACTTTTACACCTGTTAGCAAGCCTTTGTTTTGTCCCTCTTTTAGTAAGAGGTTGAGCCCATCTATGACCAGTATAAATAAAAGAGGCGATAAGGGACAACCTTGGCAAAGTCCTCTTCCACTTTAAAAAAAATCAGTGGCCTTCCCATTTAGTAAGACTGCAAATGTCGATGAACTGATGCAACTCATTATTCACTTTGTCATATCAATACCCAGACCGATCTGAATCAGAATCATCCTTAACATGTCCCAATTGATACAATCATAAGCCTTTTGAATATCCAATTTTAGAACCAATGATTTTAAACTCTTTTTTTTATATACTGTGAATACATTCGTGGACCATACCGATAGCATCCTGAATGTGGTAGCCTTTCAAAAATCCCAGCTGCTCTTTGGATAGTGACTTCGACAGATAAGGTTTCAGCTTGTTTGCTATAATCTTAGTGATTATTTTATAACATAGATTACATAATGAAATTGGCCTATAATCACCAAAAGTCTATGGATCATTTCCTTTTGGTATTAATGCCAAGAAAGTAGAGTTTAGGCCACATGCATTTAGACCTCTAGTTCTCATTTCTTCCACCATCTCCAGGAGATCACCACCTACCAGGTCAAAGAAATGAGAGAAAAACTCAACCGTCCACCCATCAGGCCCCGGGCTCTTATCACGCTTAAATAAAGAGAGAATTGCTTTCAATTCAAAAGATTCCACATGGCGATATAAAGTTTTTTCTTCTACCTCAGTAATGAAATCGTTGTAGAGGCTAACAACTTTAACCTGGTCCACTATCTGTAAATGATCATGAGCTTTGAAAAATGATTTAAAATAATTTGTTTCTTATGACTTAAGAGTTTCCTGACCTCTATGGACATTACCAAATTTGTCTTTTATTTCCCATACAAATTTTTTATTTCTTCTGAAATTTGCAAAACTGTGGAAGAACTTAGTATTGCTATCACCACTCTTTATTCAGATGGCACGATTTCTTTGGCACCAAAGTTCTTCTTTCCTTTTTAAATACTTGTTTCTGCACAGTTCAAGTTCTTTTAATTTGTATTCCTCTTGTGCAGTTCTCAGAACTCCAGAGTCTGGTTGAAGCAGGTGTTTTATATCCTGATCTATCTGTGCGAGGTGGGATATTTCCTTTAATTTACAATCCTTTATCCAATTCTTTGTACAGACCTTTAACTCTTTAAGTTTCCAAACCATACGTTTCTGTTTGCTGCTTTCAATTAAGAATTTTTTATCAGTCCAAAGGTTGTGAACTATCTCCGAGAAATCCTGTTCCATCAACCAAAGCGAGTTGAATTTGAAAGGGTATGCTCTGAATAAAGGGGATAAGTCCAATTGTATTAGCACTGGTGCATGGTCAGAAACATAAGGGTATTCCACCCATGATTTATAGTGGTCAATATTTGAAAGAAGATCTTCAGATACAAGAAATCTGTCAAGGCAATTACCCAACCGACCGTTCCTCCAAGTAGGAACAACTTTAATTGGTTCAATATCAATAAGACTTTTGTTCTAAAAGAGAAGCTTGTAAAAATCATCCGATGACCCCACTACAACACCTCCACCCCATATTTCAAACGATGCCAAAGTAATATTAAGGTCCCCTTCTAAAATAAGATTTTTTATACTTAAAAGTCTGGAATCCGCCACTAGGTTCCAAAACCTTCTTTTATCCATGCACGACCCATAGCAATTAAGAAAATAAATCTCCATATTGTTAGATAAGCATGTACCTGTCAATAAGAGTCTAACGATAGTGAGGGAAGGAACCAAAGTGAAAAGACTTGGGTCCCATGAAGCCAACAATCCACCCGACGTTCCATAAGAGTTCACAGCTACGCAATACCAATTTGGAGGGAAGGTTTGCATAAAAGATCTGGATTTTTTAGCCGAGACAAGAGTTTCTTGAAGAAATACCATATTAGGGAGGGTTTTTTCCAAAACACTTCGAAAGGAGGCTGCTTTTAGGGTGCCTTCGGTCCCTCTAAAATTAAGAGAGAGCGAAATCATCATTTGGCACGAGTAGGGGCCTTCACTGCTCTAAGTTCCCCACTGTCAGTGGAAAGTGTTGAATCTGTAGTCGAAGGGACCTCCACATTATCCTTTTTCCTGACACTTCTTGTTTTGACAGAGGAGTAATCAATCCCTATGCCCCTAGACCAAACAAATTCTTTCCCAGCACTTGCGATTTGTGGAAGCAAGTTACTAGACTCACCCATGGAGTCACTCGGGTTCAAAATGGAGTTTCCAAGGTAGATAGGAAGGTTGACCGAGGAATTGGGGTCCCTTATAAAGGGTAAAAGTGAATCCAAAATAGCATGGAGGGTAGGCTCGTCTTCCTCCGGTTCTTTATAACCCGGTAGAATCAGTGACTCATCAATAGGTGAACAAGGTAAACAAGAGAGAAGGTTGGGTGCCGACGGAGATACAGATAGGACAGGTGAGGAAGGAACAAAAATGGAAGGATTCGGGTCAATAGGAGAAGCTATACCAGTTGAAGTGTGGAAAGGATTATTTCCTGTATCCAACGCAGTACTAGACTTTACAGGAGAGCTATGTTCCACAAGAGATGATGCATCAACACCATACGTATGACTTTTTAACCAATCCGACTCCTCCAAAGCATCTATTTCAAGTTGAGTCAGGGAAGAAAAAAGATAGGGGCAAATATTTTTTATCTTACCCATGACAGAGTCTTCCAATACTGTCGGTTTTGGATCTTCCTATGGAAACTGAAAGGAGCCTAGGCCAGAGAAGTTTGTTCCCTGAGACAAATTAGGTGAAGGCTGGTAAAGGGAAAAATCTTCAGTTTCCTTCTCCTCCTCTTTAAATCCATTACATTCTCGTCTCAGGTGGCCTATACTTCTACAAATAGTGCATCTAAACAGTAAACCAAGGTAGTCCAAATGTTGTCGAATACTTCTACCTCACCATTATATTTCAAGTACTTCAGGAAGTCCAGAGTGTATATCCATGGCGAATAACACTTTTGACATTTTTCGTGAACTTGCTTGGAGCACAGGCTCATCGATCGCAATGAAAGACCCCAAGGAATTCTTGATATCTTGTAGAGCAATAGGATTCCAAAAATGCCATGGTAGGCTAGGAAAAAGAACCCACAGGTGTCGGTGATGAAAATACTATGTCTGCGGGTCGAAGGCAACTCACTAGCGTTTCAACATTAGACTACTCCCGCCAATAATCCAATTTTTTTCCAGTAAGCGAGTAGCGTCTTCTGGTGAACGACAAACGAAGTCGAACCACCCTTTTGTTAATGGCAAGAAATCAGGAACATAACCTAGGAGAGGCTTCCATATCTGTTCAACCCACAGGGGTAGCGACATATTACTCAAGTTTTTGTATGAAAGTCTCCCCACTAGACCGCAAATGGACAATCTACAAGTCTCGGCCAAACAGATATCCGAGCCTAAAACCATTTTACGAACCACTTTGTTTAGCATCCACAAACGAAACCCACCCTTGCGTTGGTGTCTCTTATTCTCTTTTCCACTAAGGGCATCAATGGAGTCCCGCGACATATTCTCTCTCAGAACCAAAGCAGGTTGGTATGTAGGCTTTCCCGGGGGGACATTAGAGAGACCAGGCAAGTTTTCAGAAGGCAGATGTTCTGAGGAAGAAAGACTCTTAGGTAACCCCGAAAGGAATGATAGAGGATTAGGTGAAGTCTTTAAGGTAGAAGTACTTTTGCTAAGAGAGTCGACAGAGCTGGAAAGACCCTCAACCTGCCAAATCCCCTCATCCTCCTCTCCCATGAGAGCTTGGACGTTAGCGTTTATACCTTCTAACCTAGGATGGGTTATGAAGCTAGCCACCAGGGCTCCACTAAAAAAAAACAAAAAAAGATAGGACATAATGAGAAAAACGAGGARCCACCTCAGATAAAATAATAAATAGGATTAATACGAAGTGCAGATAGAATCAGTTACCGAGAATATAAGTAAAAGAAAAGGAGTTTAGTGGAAAATCAACCTACGGGACAAAGCCACCTAATGAGATGATCCGGATGGATATCAGTGGCCACCCACCTTTTCCAACTGGCTCAAAATAGTTTTTTGATAATTTTGGCAATTTACTATTTTTAGCAGTTTTAACTTTCGGGGCCATTTTGAGGGCCTAAATAAAGGTTTTTCAGGATTGAGATCCGCAATGATAGTCAAAGGCATGATTGAGCCACCAAAATGAATCTCCTCGATAATACCTTTCCAACAGGCTATCACAAGCCTAAAACGAAGATCGTATGCAAAAGTTACGACCCCAGGAAGTTGATGTACTAACTTACCCAAACGAGGCCCACATGACTTTTGGTGCTTCATCTCCTAGGGTTAGGTTTTTGGATGTCTAGGGTTTTGGGAATTCTTGTTTATTGTAAAAAGACCTTCAGAGCCTCATTGTAATCTTCTTCTTGCGAATGTGCACAGTCGTCACATCTCTTCTCAGAGATAAGCCACCACCATTCCAACAAGCTTGTTTCCGCTGCATTTTACAGTTTCAGTTTATTTCGTTATTGAATAGAAAACCAGTTTTATTGTATTTCTATTATTTTGTGTTAAGCACTTGTTAATATTTTGTATTCATTTTGTTCTGCTCATAAAATCTAGATCAGTGGTATCAGAGCGGTTTGCTCCTTATCGTCTTAATGCATGTCCCCAATGAGGTTAGAGTACAAAGAGTTGGGTCTTGAGCTTGTTTATCTTGAGGATAGAAGCTATCGCACACCCAAGTGACCTCTCATGGCAGGAGAAAAAAAAGATGACGGGACAAGAGATCCTTTCAAACTGTTGATAGAGGAAGCCCTCACGTAACAGAGGAACGAGATGATGGATAGTTTCGCACAAATCCTTCGGCGACTACCAACAGGCAACGCATCTTCTTTGAACGGAGGCGCTGCCCTCTTCAAGGTAAAAATAAACTTCAATATTCCTATATTTGAAGGTCAGATAGACACAGATGTTGTAGACAAGTGGTTGAATCTACTAGAAGGGTATTTTTCTGTCCATAAGTTTTCGAATAGAGAAAATATTACTTTTGCACTCCTCAAAGTCGTTCCCCATGTCAAAGATTGGTGGGAAACTTTATGTGAGAAAAAGGAAACATAGGAAACCTCATTATTTTTAGTCATGACCACCTGGGAATACTTCAGGGATGTTATTAAGGAACAATACTACCCTGTCAAAAGTTATGACGACCTGTATACCAAATGGACCACACCGCGGCAAGAAAGAGACCAAGCAATGCCAGATTTCACAAATATCTTCCATACCTTGCACACCAACCTGGGTATCAAAGATTCGAAGCGATATCTGATGCTCAAGTATC
>JASDQU010103793.1:7014-17910 GCA_032191745.1 Picea mariana | reverse complement strand
AATAAGGTACTAGCCTTTACTCTTTCTGAAAACACTTAACCCCTTGCCTAATGGGTATCTAAAGCATCTTATAATGTTCAATGGTCATGGCCCAACAGTTGTTGATGCACATATCACTGTGTTTCAAGATCTCACTAACTATTTTGTGATTGAGCATTAGGACATTTTTATGTCTATTTCTACACTCCTTAAAAAGGGATGTTATATCCCAGTTTAGATAAATGTCAACCAACACCATCTCCACTTGAAAATAGACTACAATTATAGGATATCTTCCTGCATCTGTGGGGAAAGAAAAAGGATCATTTCTACTTGTTAATAGACTTTAAATCTTTGAAGAAGGATGACTTGGAAATTGTAACAACAATCAATGATAGGTTTCTCAAATCTTGTCTTCGAATCTAAAAGAATGTAAATACTTTAGAACTTTCTACCATGTTGACTTATGTTGTTTCGCATGACCTTTATGTTTCATTATTTCTTAGGGAAAGGCATTCTTCAATTCTAGAAGTTATATTAGATGATGAATTAGATCTTGAAGGCAACATACTTGCTTCTAGAATGTTGGCTTACTCTTACATCCAATCTCTCAAGGAAAGTGGATGTGGACAAGAATCGAAGGCTTCACTATATGCTCCTAACCTTGTGAATTCTTGTTTACAAGAGAGCCTTATAATGCTACCAACATTTGAAGAGGATGAGACAGAAACATTCATTTTGTCCTAAAAAATACAAAACAAATTGTTAGAGGAATTTTCTACATCGTTGGAGATATAGAGAAATAATATCTTCATAATGGGCCATCAAATCCTAATAAAATAGGATTTTTCTTAAATTTTGGAGGGCGCATTCAGGATGATGATTTCCTAGGGAAGCATATCACCCTAAAGAAGAATATGTCAAAATCAATGATGATTAGTCACCTTCCTCTATTTGTGTAAGTAGTTGGAAGCAAGAGGATGCCAACCAAGATGGTGATAATTTACAACATAAAGGTTATGTAACTCATGGGTTATGTAATGGACCTCTTTCCACTCTTAGTGATAATGTTATCAATGAATGTTAATTAGATTTGATGAACATGGTGAATCATTGGATAATTCCACTCCTCTTTTTATCAATGATATTGTCAATGAAGGGTGCTTTTAGCATTCATGGGATTTGGGTTTTGACGCGATTGAAGAAAGTGAACAACGTGCCATGCAAGATGAGAAGGTGTATGTGGTTAGCCCTAGGCATGATAATGAATGCTTTCTTATGATATCTAACTATTAAGCAAAGAAGGAAGAGGCATTCATCTTGATCATGACAATTTCCAAGGCTGCCATAATAGTGAGGTAGAAGAAGGCAACTATGATAGTAAAGAAGAATGCTACCCTAAATATGAAGTTGGGGATGAGGCACAAATCCCACAAGCAACAGAATATATTTGGTTAGAATTTGATGGCAGCATTAAAAATGGTGGTAATAGTGATAAGAGCAATGTGGGTTTCATATCTTTGCAGCAAATGAAAAGTGCATATTTGGTATTCAAGGGGAAATCCAATTTATTTTCTACACGTACTTCCAAGTCCAAAATCCAAGAAGAAACAAGTTTTTCATTCATCCTAGATGAAGGATACGTTCCACAAAACATAGTAGCAAATAAAATCTTGGAAATGGGTAATCTATTCACTCCTTGCCTTTGTTTACATGTGTGTCCATTATGTTGTTAATTTTTCCTAGTCTTTTTCTAAGACTAGTTGTTCCGAAGTAATGTATGCCCCTCTTGGGCACATTTTGTAGTCATTAGGGAGGTGGTTTCTTCTCATCATGGACCTATCACACCCCAATGTCACCAACCTACAAACCAAAGGTATTCATGCATGGGTCTCAGAATCTCATCAAGTTGTGTGCACGGTTACATTGGCACTCTCATGTGACCTAGTTGTTCTCTTTTTGTTGGCTAGGTTAGATAGATAGGTTTTCCCACTTTCTATATCAATTTCCAAGATTTTTGTTTCAATCTTTCCACATCTAGTTTTGTTTTCTGTAATGTTTTCTAACAATAGCTTGTGATGCTCTAAAAAGTAGAATTTGGAAAGGGGAATCAAATGATTAGGTAGATCAAAGAGCTAGTATTTCAAGAGAGAGGTGGTGTCCAAAGACATAATACAACAGTTAAGCACAACTAAGCATAACTCAACATACAAAGAAGTGTAAGAAACTAAAATATTTCCATACACAACACATATTAACCAACATACACACGTGTTCACTTACTTGCATAGATCGACCCATAGGGACATCTTATATAGCACTAATATGTAACCAACTCCCCTGAGGTGAGGAAGACAACACCCACATAGATTGATGAAGATGCATAACAAACTCCCTAATTTTAAATTTGTTCTACACACCAATTGACTTCTTTGTTCAAATTGCCCAGCTTGTCGAATGCTTAGTCGACCACCCAATCGACCCTATAGTCAACCATTTAGATTACTCTCCTATTTGACTATAAAGGTTTTACTATGCGTCTCCAAAATATCTAGAGATGTGTTGAACCTACAAATCCTATTGTTTCAACCACCCCCCCCCCCCAATTGGCACAACACTTTGGATATTTAGGAGATGAAATTAATTCTATACACAGCCATGTTAGCAATATTTCTTGTAAGGGGGTTAGAATGCAAAAGAATGGGTCAAAAACCCACTTGTCCTAAGTTTTGGGCACGAATGCATCTGTGTTAAACGAGAATCAAGTTTGGACGGCTGGGATCTGCACGCCTCGATCAACGGCGCACAGCGAATTCCAGACCCCCCCCCCGCCTTTCTACCTTTAAGCGGAGGGGGGGGATCCGGAATCCGTGGTAAGCAACAGGCAGATCTGAACGGTAGACATCCGCGCGCTCAAATCAGCGGCGCTCAGCAAATTCCAGAAACCCCCGCCTTTCTACCTTTAAGCGGAGGGGGGGGTCCGGAATCCGGGGCGCACCTCTCCAACGGTCCAGATCAACGCGCCCGAATCAACGGCGATAAAGGCAATTCCGGACCCCCCCTGCCTTTCTACCTTTAAGCGGAGGGGGGGTCCGGAATCGTGGATGCAGCTTTCCGACGGCCGAGATATTAGCGCCTGGATCAACGGCGCTCACACAGTCCTGTCATTCTCAGCTGCCCTGTGTTTATCCGTGTGGGCCCTTCTCCCATCATGTCATCTTCCAGACCACCTTTCTCCTGCTGCCGTGTGTCATCCATCCGCCTCCCCTCTTGGGTCCGCGTGGTCCTCCTTCCTTTTCACCATCCACTCGTCGCTTGCCATGTGTCCCGCTCCTTTCTACGTCAGCCTCTTGCCAAAGAGTAAGTTCACCATCTCTCGCCCTCCCCTCTTCCACCCGGTGTCCTCCGCCATGTGTCCTCCTCTATTGTTCTCCTCACACCTCGCCACTTCCTTCACACCTTCATAGTCCGACGCCACCACTCCTGCCATACGCCCCATCCTTCGCGCTGGCCTCCACGCCCATTCGTCAAGTCATTCAGTTATTCCAGGTGGCAGTGCGAGGAGTCTTCCATATCCCAAAGTGCTAAGTTGGCCAGATCATCCTCAATCCCAAGAAAGCAGTTATTGAAGCGGTTGGTGGTGGTTAGACATCGTCTCCGCCATAATGGGAAAGTCCTGCAATGAATTAAAGGCACGTCGAGTCGCCGATAAAACTGTCAGAAGATCGATCGCGTCTGCCATAAGTTGCACGACCATTCAGAAATTGCAGTTGCAGATTGTCAGAAGCCATGCAGACGCAAAGCTTTCAATGCTACATCCCGATTTTGTTGTTGTTGCTAGTTTGAGTATATGAAGGCGTTTTCGCCATTTTTGTATGGATCGATGGTAGAGCTGAGCTCCCGACTGTAAAGTTTCAGCAAATACTCTGGTTTCCTGGTTATGCCTATGTGTTTGAGATTTCTTGGTTTATGACAAACAGTTCTCCTTTTTCATCCTTGTTTCATCTCATACCAGAGAGTTCACAGTCGAAGGATTCGCGTGGATTGTTGCAATTTTGTTATGATAAAGGATTTGTTGTGACATTATTGTATTCTCTGGTCTTCTGTGTTTGAATATAAAAGGATTTTGTGTTTGGATGCTTTCTTCTCCAGTCTGTTACGAACCTAATGTTCATGATAGACTTTCGCACCCTTCTCATGCAAGTCTTCCCCCTACTCACCCTTTACTGCAACTCACTGTTTGAAGTTTATCAAGACCTCACTCGTTCACGCATGCCTGGCCTAGTTTCTGAGTTGAGACAATATTGTTCAGATTTTTCCTCCATTCGATCACCTCTTTAAAACAAATCGTGACATTAAACTGATGGGCGTCGGGCTCTGCTCCTGCAAGCAATCCAGGAGTGACCTTCGTCGCCAACATTTCTGGCGCCGTTGTCGGGGACGAAGTTGAATATTTTCCCCGAGATTGAACGACAAAGATTAAGCTGATTCTGAAGGTGCATCAGATATCAGAACTTGAAGATTGCTACTGTGCACATGGCGACTCCACTGTGACGAATCCACTGCGGCGAACCCGTTAGATTAGTTGTGGCTTCCGATGGCAGACACACGCGGTCTCATCCACAACTGCCTCTGGCTACAGCTGAAAAAAATCTAGAGGTGATTCTCAGAAAAGGAAAGGCTCCTCAAGGAGAAAGCTTCGCCTCTGAATCAGGTATTTCCCCACCTCCTTCCGTAAGAACTCCATTCTCTTATTCTCAGCTTTCTAGTCGCCCTCCCTCTGAGGTTTCCCATTTTCTGAATTTTGGGAGTGTTCCTGCTGATTTTTCTCCTCCTGGTCTAGTATCAGAGAGAAAGATCCTTGTCACTTCCCCCTCCCTGGAAGATGTGCCTCCACACAGACCTCAGGCCTCAAAAGGTTTCACCACCCCTCCTTTTATTTCTACTGTTGCACAGAGAGAAACATCTGCACATTCAGGTCCCTTAGACCTTTCTTTGTTTTCCCCGTCGTCTCCTTTGAGAACCTCGTTTCCAACATCTCCCGTTCACACTCCTTCTCCTCCTAGTTCTCCTCCACCTAATATTCCTATGGCTGGTGCTAATCCCCCTCCGAATAGAATGGATGCTATAGTTGCTGCTAGATATGCTCCTTTAAACCTACCCCATCCCATGAACCCTCTCCCTGCTGGAGACTATTTGAAATACATGCCCAAGTTCGCTGGGGAAGGGGACATAACTGCAGAAGAGCATTTGGCTTTTTTTTACAGTTATGCAGACAATCTAAACATTGAAAATGAAGATGTCTAGATGAGAGTCTTTGTTCAGAGCTTGGATGGTGAGGTGAGGAAGTGGTTCAGGGGACTGGCCCCTGGATCTATTGCTGGAATTGAAGCCATGGATATTGTTTTCCTGAGACAGTGGAGAGATAGGAAAGATTATATATATTACATGACTCAGTTTGGGTCTCTGAAGAATATGGAAGGAGAGTCAGTCTATGACTTCTCCAAAAGATTCAATAAAATGTATAACAAAATTCCTGCAAAGATAAAGCTCTCAGAGGCCTCTGCCCAAATTTCTTACGTCAGTGCATTTGACCCTGATTTCTGCCTTTTATTGAGAGAAAGAAGAGCTACCTCCTTAGCTCAAATGCAAGATGCCGCTATAGAGGTGGAATCTAACATATTAGCAGCTAACAGATTGAGGAACAAAGCCGACGCAGACAGAAGAAAGGGAAAGTTAGAAGCCTCAACTTCCAGCCCATCACTGCCCCACCCTCAAGTAAATGAGTTGGCCCAGGTGATGAATTTTCTGAAAGAAGAAATGGAGAGATTGAGAGTGGAAAGGAAACAAATGAACAAGGGTCCTCAGAGCACCGAGAATAGAGCGGGTTTCAGAAGGCCAAATAATTTTGCTCCTCCAACTATGCACAGAGAGAAGGAAAAAGACAGAGACGACCAAAGAATTCAGGCTCCCTTTCAGAACAATTTTATGGCTGATGAAGAAGAAGAACAAACAGACGAGCCCGAGCCTAAAATCCACTGTTTAGAAGTCACTCCCCCTTTCCCTCATCTAACTCAGGCAGCATACGAGGAGTCTCTCATGAATAGTCAGCTGAATGAATTGAGCAAAGGAGACAAGGTTAGCAGTGGTCGAGGCAGGTATAGCCTGAGGTCCGACAAGAAGACAGCAGCACCTGATGTGCCGGAGCAGTCCACTAGAGCAGAGAAGCTTGCTAATGAGGCAGCAGATGCTTACAGAGGTAACAAGGCCCAACCTCTCTCTCCCATTGTCCAAAATCATGTTCCTGAAATTAGAGAAATTCCAAAGCTTACATCCTCTTTTAATTTCGAGCATGAGATTCAAAAGATCAGAATCCATGTGCCCCTCACTAAGTTAATCAAACATGGTGAATTCAAGAAGCGCTTCTCTGACCTTTTGAAATCTGAAGCCTCTGCCCTTCCACAGACTTCATAAATCTCCAAGATGAAAAACCAACAGTTATCCTAGGCCCCATGGTGGAAGACAGAGGTGACTCATCCCCTCCCTTCTACACCTCCCTGAACATACATGATAAGGTACTGCACAACTGTTTGATGGATTCAGGGGCCTCTCATAACCTCATGCCCAAAGCCGTCATGGAAGAATTAGGACTGGAAGTCACCCGAGCTTATCATGACCTCTATTCTTTTGACTCCAGGAGAGTGCAATGTTTGGGAGTCATCAAGGACCTGGTACTCTCTTTGTTTCAGCTGCCCATGAAGAGTATGGTCATGGATATTGTGGTAGCTGATGTTCCCCCCAAGTTTGGCATGTTGTTGTCAAGGTCTTGGATTAAGAGACTTGGAGGGACGTTACAGATGGACCTCACATATGCCACCATTCCAGTCTTTGGAGGGGAACATAGGAGATTATACAGAGAAGCACAGCTAGCCTACATTGTCAGTGATGAAGCAAACCCCACTAATCACCCCATCTTTGCATTTGACACTGACCTAGGGTCTAGCTTGTTACAGGTCACTGAGACTCCTGAGGCCCCTTTGCAGATCAGAAAGCATCCCGTTCTTAATCAAGAGATGCCTCCTCCAACCACCTATGTTTGGAAGATGTTCTTTGATGGAGCTTCTTCCAGTATAGGTGCAGGTGCCGGGGTGGTATTCATATCCCCTTCTCAAGAGACCATATCTCTGTCATACAAGCTGGAATTTGAAGTTACTAACAACGTGGCAGAATATGAAGCTCTCGTTCTGGGATTAAGAGCTGCAAATGAAATGGGAATAAAGGAGATGGCTATGTTTGGAGATGCGGAACTGATTGTCCAGCAGGTCAAAAATGTCTATCAGGCCAAGCACCCTCGTCTCAGGAATTACAGGAACGAGGTAGGGGACCTTGTGAATAATTTCTTCCTGGCTTTTAACATCTCTTTCATTCCAAGGGAAGAAAATGCCCCAGCCGAGCTTTTAGCTTTCACAGCTAGTTTGCTTGAAGTTCTTGCGCTGCCCACTGTCAGGTCCGATGTTGAAATAAAGTACAGACCCTCTGTACCAGACAATGTCAAGCATTGGAGGGTATTTGAAGATGATTTGGAGATCGAGAAGTTTCTCCAATCAGTGGATGACTTTTCTGCATTGCACATAGATGAGGATCCTGACATTGAGGGAGAATCTGATCATCACCCTGGGGAGTTGTTGAATAAAATTGTTGACCACCAGATTATACAGCTGCCGAGCAATCACATTCTGAAAGGACTCATCCCGCTAGAAATATTGTTCGATGGGAATGATGTGGCAGTAAAGGGTATAGTTTCAGGTGATGACGCTGACACAACTGAGTGCAACATAGGCACACCAGAGGAGCCCAAGTTTGTCAATTTGTCAAAGAGTTTGACCGAGGAGCAGCAGGCCGAATACACTGAGTTGCTGAGGGAATTTGTTGATGTGTTCGCATGGCCCTACGAGGACCTCAAGACATATGACACATCAGTCATTGAGCACAAGATCCCACTGAAAGAAGAGGCTAAGCCATTCAAGCAGAAGCTGAGACAGATAAATCCCATGCTGCTACCTGTCATGGAGAGAGAGGTGAAGAAGCTGCTAGATGCCCAAATCATTGTCCCCTTGAGATACTCCGACTGGGTGGCCAATTTAGTCCCAGTGAGGAAGAAGAATGGAGAAATCAGACTCTGTGTCGATTTCAAGAACCTGAACAAAAGTTCAAGGAAGGACAATTATCCCCTGCCTAACATGGAACATATATTGCAGAGGGTCACCGGTGCATCCAGGATATCCATGATCGATGGTTTCTCAGGTTACAATCAGATATCGGTCATGCCTGAAAACAGAGAAAAGACAGCCTTCACCACTCCATGGGGCACATTCATGTATGCCAAAATGCCCTTCGGACTGATGAATGCAGGAGCAACATTTCAGCGAGCCATGGACATAGCCTTCATCGGAGAAAAAGATAAGTTTGTGGTGATTTACTTAGATGACATAGCAGTCTTTTCCAAGACTGATAAAGAGCACCGCTACCACTTGAAGAAGGTTTTCCAGAAGTGTCGCAGGTTTGGCCTTTCCCTGAATCCCAAGAAATCATTGCTTGCTATGAAAGAAGGGAAGTTGTTAGGCCATATAGTATTAGCAGAGGGAGTGAGAATTGACCCTAACAAGGTAGAAGCAATTCAGGCCCTGTCACTTCCCAGATCTAAGAAAGAGGTTCAGGCATTTTTGGGAAGGATCAATTTTCTGAGGAGGTTTGTTTCAAATTTTGCTGAGTTGGTGAAACACATCACAGCCATGCTCAAGAAGGGGAATGAAGTAAAATGGAACTCTGAACCCAGAGAATCTTTTGTCTGAATAAAGAAGGCGTTGACTGAGGCACCTGTGCTAATCAGTCCCAATTATTCCAAAGATTTTCTGATATTTTCTTTTGCTTCTTGTGATACAGTAGCAGCAGTCTTACTGCAGAAAAATGATCAAGGGCAAGAGCAGCCTATTGCCTTCTTTAGCAAGGCGCTGAGAGACGCAGAACTCTGATACGAGATCATGGAGAAGCAGGCTTATGCCTTGGTGAAAGCTCTCAAAGCTTTCAAAGTCTATGTATCGCATTCAAAGATCATTGTGTATGTCCCTTCAACCTCTGTGAAGGACATTCTCGTACAGCATGACATAGACGGGAGAAGAGGTAAATGGATCGCCAAGATCCTAGAATTTGATCTGGAGATTAAGCCCACCAAGCTGATAAAGGGGCAGGGTTTGGCCAAGCTGCTGGTTGAATCCAATTGCAGAGCCTTGGGAATCAATTTCATCAACGAGCAAGCTGAGTCATCCAACGAGAGTTCCCAAAGAGCTTTACCACTAGCAGCATGTGCATGGTACAAGGATATCTTGTATTTCTTACAAGAGTTGAGGCCTCCTGATGGGATGGAAAAAAGCAAGGCAAGAGCTTTAAAGCTCAAAGCTGTCAGGTATTGCCTCGTTGACCAAACCCTGTATTGGAAAGACCCTCTGGGGGTATTACTAAGGTGTCTGTACCCGCAGCAGGCACAGAAGGTTATGATCGATTTCCATAGCGGTCTCTGTGGAGGCCATCATTTTTGGAAGACCACAACTCACAAGATCCTCCGAGCTGGGTATTATTGGCCCACCTTATTTCCTAATGTCTGCAGGGAAATCAGAGCTTGCATTAAATGCCAGAAATTCTCAGGAAAACAGCAACTCAAATCCCTGCCATTAAATCCTATGGTAGTCTCGGCACCCTTTCAGCAGTGGGGATTGGACTTCATCAGGCAAATTCATCCTCCCTCAAGCGGCCAGCACAGATGGATTCTGACTGCGATCGACTACTTCACCAAATGGATAGAAGTTGTCCCTACCAGAAGCACTTCTCACAAAGTGATTATCAGCTTCCTGGAAGATATTATATCCAGATTTGGTTGCCCCAACAAAATCGTCACTGACAATGCCTCCCCATTTCGGTCTGAGCCTCTGGTCAAGTTCTGTGAACAGTTTGAGATTTCACTGATTCACTCCACTCCCTACTATCCTCAAGGGAACGGACTGGCAGAGTCCTCCAATAAAAGTCTAATCAAGCTTATGCAGAAGCTGTTGGAGGACAATAAAAGGGCCTGGGACTCAAAGCTCAAATTTGCTCTTTGGGCTGATCGGGTGACAACAAAGAAATCGCTGGGCATCTCACCTTTCCAACTGGTTTATGGAATAGAGGTCGTTTTCCCCACTCAGCTCGCCTTACCTGTGGCAAATCTCCTCCAAGACTATGAGGGAGAACCTAACCATGTGCTCAGAAGAATTCATCAGTTGGTAGAAGTGCAGCAGGTCAGAGAACAGGTCATGGACAGAGCCTACAACCATCAGCAGAAGATCAAGCAGGCTTTTGACAGGAAGAGCAAAAAGAAGGAGTTTGAGCAAGGTGATCTGGTACTCAAATGGGATGCACCCAGGAAAGAAAAGGGAAAACATAGTAAATTTGATGCCCTCTGGTTCGGGCCTTTCGAGATCCTTGAAGTATTTTCAAACAACACTTACAGGTTGCAGGATATGGAAGGCAAAGAAGTTTTTAGCAGCCCAGTAAATGGGCATTTCTTAAAAAAATGTTTTTTATGAGCCGCAGTCGGCTCTTTTGTTTTGTTTTGTAAATATTGTTTGTGTTTTTGTTTTCAGCCTAATAAATGACTCCATAGCCCAACAGCAAAGGCACTAAATCTGCAAAAGTGTTCTTAGAGCATCACAGGGACGACTATATCCCCCATGGAGCCAAATGTTAACAATATTTCTTGTAAGGGGGTTAGAATGCAAAAGAATGGGTCAAAAACCCACTTGTCCTAAGTTTTGGGCGTGAATGCGTCTGTGTTAAACGAGAATCAAGTTTGGACGGCTGGGATCTGCACGCCTCGATCAACGG
>JASDQU010103792.1:506021-517100 GCA_032191745.1 Picea mariana | reverse complement strand
TCAACAACAGGCGTCAAGGGAGAGATAACAATATTATTAAAACCACCTTCCCTTGTGCCCTTTGCAGTGATTTCGGTCATTATACTCATCATTGTCCCCAAATCACTGATTTTAAATGGTTGAAAGACTCAGGCAGTCTACCACATCCTCTAGCACCGCCTACCCCTCAGCAGGCCCCGCAACAATATGTGCAACAACCACCCCCAGCTGTGCTACAGAATCCCATTCCACACCAGGGTGTGATAAAAACCCAACATGACACACAACCTACCCCACCACAGTTGGGATAGTACCTCAATCCAAACAATCCTGCAGATCATACTATTCTCCTCACTAGTGAGGAAGAAATCCTTCTGCAAACACGTAACTATCAATACCATGCACCTTCTGAGTCTCCTCCCATTCCCCTAGAAACAAACCCAACACCAACAGGACCCCCGTTGGTACTCCCTCTCCCTCCCATTGAAACACCTCTTCGCATCCCTCACATCCCATTGCGCAGTAATGTCCACAACCCCTAGGCTAGGGCAGCTCGCAATTACAATTTGGTCGATGACTTAGCCCAATCCCCAACTGCCATGTTAGTCTTGGAGGTCCTTCAAACTTGTCCCACTCAGTGAAAATCGTTACTTTCTGCCTTGGGGGCAGTCTACCCCATGGATACCCACCTCATCACATTTGATCTCAATAGCAGAGAACCTTGCCTTCCCGCTCTGATCGCTTTTCAAATCCCAGTAAAAATTTGGAACATTACAGTTCATTGGTGCATCATCGATGAGGGTGCATCCACATGTATTATGTCCAAATCTGTATGGAAAAAACTCAGTTCCCCCGAACTCATACCATCTGCCATTACCTTACGCGCTTATGACGAACGACCATCGTCTCCTGAAGGGCTCTTCCAAAATGTCCCTGTACAACATGGGGGCAAGACCATCCTCATCGACATTGAAGTTATCGATGCCCCACTCGATTATAATATCCTATTTGGTCGTAGCTACATGTACTCTATGAAGGCAGTCACCTCTTCCGTCTTTCGAACATTAGGAGCCTAACCCTTCTGCCAACATTGATAACATTCTTCCTCTCATACACACGAGTCACAAGACATTCCCACTCATCGAAATGGGTCTCGAGATTTTCAAAGACCCATCATTGTTAGGAACTTACCATGGTGCACCATTGCTCCTTCATAATTCCAATCAAGTATGTGTCATATCATCCAACGTAACTGACATAGAGGATACTCTTCCTCCTAGGGAGGCTTCTATCATATTTGACGTCCCACTAGTTGCATAGCTCCCCCCTCACGAGCCTCCTGTGAACTCATTGACTCCACCAGTCCACGATTTCACCTCTCCCCAAGGCCATATCCTAGTTTGGGAGATAGTTCCCCAAGCCATTACTCAAATCCCCTTCTTCTACCCTCCACCAGGTGTAAAATATTTCCAAGTAGCCGCAATGCTTACCCTCCCTAATATGGTGTTAGCAATTCTAGTTTGGTATTTACATCCACCAGAGATGGTCCCTCAACCATCCCTTCCCCCCCAAATGGAAGGAATCCCAATGATGATTCCCATACTCACTCCCACCATACCCGCTACACCCCCACTCACAACCCTCCTTGCCACAGCTGGGGGTAGGCGAAAGAAGAAGGAGCCCACAGCTCCACTTCCCCCATGCATCCAACCCCCTTGTGTGCTATGTGAGAAAGATGGACACCAAACCAACAACTTCCCATCTCTACCCGAGTTACGGAACCTAATTCCACTCAATCAAACACCATCCATGCTCACCACTATAGCAAGTACTACCGCTACTGCCTCTCACTCAAGTAGTAAAGGACTACGAACCAAATTCGCTTGTGCTATATGTTCAGAATATGGCCATTATACACACCATTGCCAAACACTGCCACGCTTCCGGCAGACATTAGACGCATTACGCCAAAGCTTCCAGAACGAACCCAACCCAGCTACATCATCCCTACCAAAAATCAGTGACATCCATTATGTCACAACTTCAGTCAATGAATGTATGAGATTCCCTTGCTCTCTATGTGAATCCTTAGATCATTTTACATATCAATGTCTTATGATCATTGAATACAGGCAACACCAATTGACCCTGATTCAAACCCCTACAGAATCGATAGTTGACCTTACCTTGTCACTAGAGATTCTTCATATCATTTCTATTGAACTCAAGGCACTCCCGACACCTCCATGGTTCTTGGATGACTTATCCGAGGATTCACCCCCTAACCCCCCCAATTCTCCCATTCATTTCCCTACAAAAATTTTACATCCAACTACCACTAGTACTCCTCAGTACTTCGATATTTGGTTTATGTTGAGTGAACCAACGCAATCTCATTGCGTCGTTCCCCCTGCTTCTTCATCACCAGGGGATAGCCACATGGCGACAGTCACCGCTATCACTCCTTACGACCCCTTATATTCCCACCAATTCCACTGTGATGAGGACATACTCGAAGAGTTAAACACCCCCGACTACCCATGGGATGCGCTACACCACCGAGCGCTCTTCTTTCCATAGGAAGCCTCCATGCCTCCTAACCAACACCCCATATATGCAGTCGAAACCAAGGATTTTATCCCATCAGGGCATATCGACTGGTTCAACAACCCCATTCCATCCCCTGATGTGTTTGAAGAAGGCAACATGGCCAAAATTTCCCCGACCATCAAAATAGATATTTCCATAAAAAATGGAGTCGTCGAGGAAATCACCATTGGCGCCGCTTGCACTCCTCAAGAAATCACCGCCTATAAATTCCTCTTCCAAGAATATCTGGATATTTTTTCCTGGTCATACACAGAAATGCCTGGCCTTGATCCCTCTATCATCAAACATTGCATCGACACCTGGCCTGACATTACATCAGTTCGTGAAAAACAATGACCGCTACACCCATCTAAAGCAGCGGCCATCAAAGATGAGATTGAAAAATTACGCATGGCTGGGTTCATATACCCCATTGCCTATACATCATGGATTTCCAACCCTGTACCCGTTAACAAAAAACAGGGCACTATCCGTGTTTGCACGGACTTTCACGATCTCAATCATGCATGTCCCAAAGACAAATTTCCAATGCCTTTCATCGATCAAATCATCGATGACTGCGCTGGCCACAAGGCTCTATCCTTCATGGACAGTTTCTCTGGTTATAATCAAATCCAAATCCACCCATCCAATCAATACAAAACCTCATTCACTACCCCTTGGGGTACTTTTGCATATCATTTCATGCCTTTTGGCTTAAAGAATGCTGGCGCAAATTTCCAACGGGCTATGACATACAATTTTTATGATCTGGCTCATATCATCCTCGCATACTTGGACGACCTCACAGCTCGATCCAAGAAACGTACCCAACACCTTGATGATTTATGGATCATCTTTCAACAGTGTCATCAGTACAACATCTGCTTGAACCCCCTCAAGTGCATGTTCTGCGTCACTGCGGGGCACCTCCTCAGATTCATCATTTCCCAAAGCGGTATTACCATGGACCCCCTCAAAGTCCAAGCCATCACATAAATTCCACCTCCCTGGAATTTACGTTAACTCCAGATCCTACAAGGAAAAGCTAACTTTCTACAATGATTTGTCCCTGGACTATGCCACTCAAGCACACAGTTTGCTTCACTTACTACGCCACGACATCCCATTTCACTGGGATGAACATGCCCAAAAAGCATTTGACGATCTTAAAATGGCACTGTCTAACGCCCCTTTAATTAGTTCACCCGACTATAATCGCGACTATATCCTCTACATATCAGCATCAACTATCTCAGTAGCAGGAGTTCTCGTCCAAATCGGTGATGATGATCATGAACATGTCATTTACTACGTTAGTAAAAACCTCTCAGGGCCACCCTTGAAGTATAAACAAGAAGAGAAACTAGCCCTTACAGTTGTCCTCGCAGTCCAGAAACTGCGTCATTACATTATGCTTCACACGATTAAGGTCATAGCATATTCCAACCCTATGCAATACTTTCTCAGCCGTCAACAAATTAATGGCAAATTTTTTCGATGGATCATTATCCTTTAGGAGTACGATCTTGAATTTTCAACACCCAAGAGCAAGAAATCTCTCGTACTCATCGAACTTGTCATGGCCTTTCCATATGATACTACCAGTGCCCCCGTCAATACTAACTTCCCCTATGAACATCTCTTTTACATCACTTCAGATGATCCTTGGTACGATGACCTCCTCATCTACCTCCGAACCAAAAATTTCGGTAACCACCTCTCATGAGATGATCATCATCGGATTCTCCACCAGCCCCCCCGCTATCTTCTCCTCGGTGATATCTTGTATTGGCAAGGGGTCGACACCATACTTCGTCGATGCTTGACTATTGATGAGGATGATAGAGTCTTGAATGACTGCCATAGCGATGCATGCAGGGCCATCTTTCGGGAATGTCCACTGCTCAAAAAATCATCTGAGCAGGTTATTTTTGGCCCACATTGTTTCACGATTGCATCCATGCCATGAAGCAATGTTAGAAATGTCAGCTTTACGCCAACAAAGCACGAGCACCACCTACTCTGCTTCACCCAGTCATTACTGTTGACCCCTTCTGCAGATGGGGCATCGACTTCATGACTTGTAATCCCCCATCCAGCAATGGACACAAATACATTATTGTCGCAGTCGATTACTTCACCAAATGGGCTGAAGCTATGCCCACCTTCAACAACACCGCTGACACTGCAACACGTTTTTTCTTTAATCACATGATATCTCGCTTTGGAGTACCACTCCATCTAGTTTCCGATCATGGGAAACATTTCGAGAATGAGATTTTCTTTGAACTCTCATCTCGGTTAGGATTCTCCCACGAGTTTGCCTCACCATATTACCCTCAGTCTAATGGATAGGTCGAAGTAGTTAACAAGGTCCTCAATACCATGTTACAGTGCATGGTTAATAAACATAAGACTAATTGGCATCATATGTTATTTTCCACGCTATGGGCTTACTGTATGGTCGTGAAAATGACCACTGGTTTCACACCATTTCATCTAGTCCATGGGGTTGAGGCCACTCTTCCCATCGAGTGCAAAATTCCCACCTTACGCACCACAATTGAGCTATTACTCGACACTGCTCCAATGGAGCAGCGCTTGCTGAACTTAGAGTCCCTGGATGAAAATCATCGATCTTCATTACAGAACAATGAGGCAGCCAAAAAACGGTCAAAGGCCACCTTTGATCGCCATGTCAACCTTCGCTCATTTCAATAAGGAGACCTCATCCTTGCTTACGATATTTCTCACGATACCCTTGGTCATGGAAAATTTGAGTCACTATGGCATGGCCCCTACATTATCCAACATTGCCTCACCAAAGGTGCATA
The DNA here is from genome assembly GCA_032191745.1 of Picea mariana. Classification (NCBI taxonomy): domain Eukaryota; kingdom Viridiplantae; phylum Streptophyta; class Pinopsida; order Pinales; family Pinaceae; genus Picea; species Picea mariana. The sequence continues at coordinate 511,695 of JASDQU010103792.1, read as the reverse complement.
CATCCTAGCCTCTCCCAAAGGCCTCTCTCTCAAAGAACCTGTCAATGGGTTATACTTAAAGAAATTTTATGCCTAAGCATAACCATTCTACTTTAGGTTATTTCTTTTATAGTGTTTTTAATATTTTTTCCATCCCTCACATCTAAACTATCATTTGTGCTATTGACAAATGCTTCCTCCACTGGCCTACCACATTGGTTATGCCGACGACGCCAGCCGTTGGACACAAAATCTCGCTTCGGCAGCTTGGGCCCTCTATACCCCCTCACATGAAATGCTTCACTCTAGCGGCATATGTTTGGGTTCAACAACCAACAACCAAGCCAAATACACTACTGTCATTGGCCTCCTCACCGATGCCCATCATCATTGTATTCGTCCCCTTAGCATCTTTCTTTACTCTCAACTAGTTGTCCTCCATCTCAACAATGTGTACCACATCTGCAATCCTTGCCTCTTTTGCAAATACCTGCAAGTTAGAATTTTATCTTGACATTTTGATTTCATTACATTTACACATATTCCAAGACAATTGAATCAAATTACAATTAACTTAGCTAACATGGTGTTAGATTGGCATATATAACATCAAGATACCTCTACACATACATAAAAATATCAAAAACCTGTCACAACATATATAGATTAGACATCATCAACACATTAAAAAAACATGTAAACATAACATAGACCCCAAAATGTATACTCATATATATATAAATCGGTCTCCAGTGCCATCAAAATGTTTACATACAAATATACAAATATTCGCAGGCCAGTGAAGCACCTCGATACAAAATTGGTGCCACTGCACCAGAATGGGCTCACCAGCCTATATACAAAATAAAAAAATAGATAGAGTGACACTCATGGTGCCTCTAGAGCACCACCTCCTGCCCCTCCCTCAGGCGGTGGTCCCCCACCCACTACTAGTCCCTTCGGACCAGGAGGTAACCGTCTGGTCATAGAAGCACCTGCTACTGCTGCTCGCCACACCACGGCTCGCCATGGCGGAAAAAATCCCACACACTACTCCAGGATGCCCTCATCCTGGATGCATGACCACATGCCCTCAGGCATGCCCTGTAGCATCGCCTCCAGGTGGGGGCGAATATCCTCAAAATCTACTTCGGCTTCCGCTGGAGGAGCATGCGATGGCTCGGCCCCTAGGTCATCAAATCAGCATCTCCTCACTGCTCTCTCATCCTCAGCTGGTCTCACCTCGACATCTCTCTCCTACCCATGGCCCTCCCCACGGCGGTCTCCTCAGCTCCTGGTGAGCTGACGCTCTCAACAACTCAACCTCGCGCCCGCAAGGTCCCACATATGCACATACAAACAAACAAACAATAGTATCATCATCTATACAAAATACACATGTCATGCTATCTCAAAAATCAACATATCAAACTCATAAACATACATCGGTGATCAAATACCTCCCCTGGAGGTAACACCATGTCTGGATCACCCCAGAAGTCCACACTAGCGTATGGATACTGCAGTATAACCTGCGACATCTACCCCCACACCTATGCCACCTCAGATGTGAAAAAGTATCCACCCTCTCCACCACTGTGGTGAACCAAAATAGTCAACCACCACCTCAATCGCGACTCTCGCACCCCAGGAGCACCCAATAAAATCCTAGGGTGTAACATAGGCACCCTCTCCAAAAACCAGGCCACCAAGATGGACCCAAAGGCAAAGTTCTCCCTGTGTCGGTGGACCGACATCGGTCTAGCTGCCCTACCATCCTGGCATGCAGTGTAAGCCCCCAGGGAAAATTCTCACTGGCTAGTACCCTCCCCATAACACTCAGCTGACCACCACTGATTCGCTGAGTCGCGAGGGACCCATACACCCTCACAATCATCACTGCTATAAAGCGATGCGCTAGAGCATCCATCGCCCCAATGCTCACGATGAAGCTCGACATATAGTTCTCCCTAGAACAGTACCTCCAGCCCAATGTCGCTAACGACACATCCACAGGTAGCACCGGCTCCGCCTGTAGGGGTGTTCCCCAAAAATGGAGCCCAGTCAAAAAGTATATATCCTCCACCGTAGTGAAGGCGATTTGCTCTCCCCACACCATAAAGCAATGCAGGTCCGGACTCCACATCCGGATAAGAAATTGCAGGAGATACTCATGTGCCCATATCAACGGGCACTCAAAGAACTTCAGCAGCCCATAGGCTGCCAAAGTGGCATGTACCCCCGACTCCTCAATAGCCACGACATCCCTTAGCCTGACCAATACCACTCTCGCCAACCAACCGACATCGTGCAAAATGATCACCTGCAACCACATAATACAGTCCTTGGTCATCCATATTGACCATAAAAAACATTAAAAAAGATGAGTTTTTCACCCGTCAGCCTTGCCCCCAAGGCGCGACTGTTTAACCCACATGTGCGTGCCTTTTCACCCCATAGGCACGCACATATGCGTGCTTGTCCATCCCACAGGTGTGCATACGTGTGCGCCTTTCCATGTCACAGGCATGCATATGTGCGCACCTGCCCACCCTACAGGGGCGCTTCCATGTGCCCCTGTCACAGACATAGGCGCGCATCAAAGAGCGGCTGTGCACTACACAGCCGCGCACCCATGCGCGGTTATGTAGCAAACAGGCATGTATATCATGCGTGCCTTTGTCCCCCATACAAGCACACCCATGCGTGGCTATCCGGGTAATAGGCATGCATGAGTGCGTGTATATTTCCAGATTGCCCACGCACTTGGGGGCCCACACCCATAAAATCCCTTGTACAACCCTCCATACAGACCCTGCCCATAAATGGAAAATCTACTTCTATGCAGGATGATAAGACTACCAACCTGAAGCTCGCTGGTCCTGGATTGACTGCCTTGTTCTCCCGAAATCTCCAAATATCCTCTAAATACCTCTCGTCCAGTCACTCTGGCAACAAGTACAAATGAGGTGGCAATGTGGGCCCTACAACTATATATAGGCCTTTCCACCAAACTTCCAATCACTATTCTGGGAGCTCCGAGTGTCTATTCTTCAATCCGTCTTCAGCCACAGGATCAACATCCCATCCTCTACATCAAGATAGTCCCCAGGCCACTTTTTATCCTTAGCCCCCGGGGTGCCATTTTTTCATACCCCATCCAGGTACGCATGCTCATATTCAAAATTATCAAATAAATGCTCGTATGTTCGATTCTCTTCAGATATTGTTCACGTCGGGTATTTGGTTTTCATGTGTGTAGGTACTTGGTCATCATACATCAACGCAACCCCTTCAGGTATATAATCAGCCCTGGCATGTAATCATTCCCTCTGAATCTCACTTACATCTCCAGTCACACCCTCCTACATTTCCCTCTAGGATCTCCATCTCCAGCTCTGCAGTACCAACACCTCCATTGCATCTTATGTATTGTCACCCGGTAGCACTCTCCCCCACATGAGTTGTCCCATTCATAGCACCCTTTTGCACTTTGACACTTATGTTGTTTTTCAAACCTTTAGGGATGGGAGTCCCGATAGTCTTACATCATGTTGCGTATCAACCACATACTCCTTCTCCTCATTTTGCTAGCTTTCCCAGTAGACTCCTAGATTATCTCTTCAAGGTTCTATTTTTGACTGCACCTTCGTAGTATCATGAACCCTCCATTTAATTCATAGTCAGTTTTCCCCTTTGCAAATTTCCCTTCATTTCACCTACCTCATATAGAAACCCACCCATGGGGCCCCCACCCTCCACCAGTTCTCCAAGCAAATTGTGCCCTAACCAGCCCAACCACATTACATTGGGGCACCCATTTCCGTATTTGTACACTCATCCCAAATTATTCTTTATTTATTTGGTACATTGTAAAAAGTCTTTGTTTCCAACATTTACATCTCCTTTTGTCGCCACCTTTGACGACCTTCTCCCCTTTTTTGGAAAACGCAACCCATGTTGCCCTTGGTTGGGGCACTCCTTATCATCTACCCCTGTTGACATTGTCCATATACTCCGAGTATCCCACAGGCCACTTACCTCTGCCCTCTGAGTTTGTTCACTTTGTCCCACCTTTGGCACAACTTATCCCCTGTCTTGTTGTCCCCCTGACACTCGACCTCGTTGAACAGTTGCAGTCACTTATACCTCACATATACCCCCAACCAAGGGTAGTCTTGAGTCTTCCTACATCTTGACTTTGTCCATGTACCTCCTCCAGTTCCTAACCTCACTTAGTAGATTTCATGAAGCCCTTTGCTTCTTGGAGTCGCGTCCCCCCTTTTTGTCGACATCAGCACAATTTCCAGAAGGGCGACAATATCTTGACTCTCATTACCCTTCCAATGAGAGGTCTTTGATGGCACAAGGAAAACCACAATTTCTCCCTGCTATCATTGACCCCCGTAACATTTGACTTCAACACTTTCTCATGTTACGGTGGGTCTTACTTTGCGACTATTGCAATTATCTCTTATATTTGCCGAAGACCTCTGAACTTGGCTGGGCTATCAATGCCTACAGAATCCGTGACATTTCTTACAGATGTCACTGCCTATTGTTCAGAGTATGATCCTCCACAGAATTATCTTCTTCCTTTATCATGACCGCCCCTGTGGGCGCTGCAGTTGTCTACATCAACACACCATTCCTTTTTGAGTTACATGACACGAGCATGGGGCATGCCCACCTCGTTTGTACATAGTTTATTTTTACACACCTTATGGAAGGTTGGGTTCTATAGGTTCCCTTCTCCCTCCAACGGGAAACTCTTGATAATCCCACTATCGCTCTCTCTTACAACGACACTCTCAGTAAAAGAAACATTGATGGATTTTGGCTATACGTATGCTCCTAACCTCATCCATCAGGGGGCATCTGTTATCACTGAAATTTTGTCCGTAAATGGTTACAAGAATTCAACATCATCAAATAGTTATGAGGCCACCCATGGACCAAAATTACCACAAAATCATTTCCAAAGGGTTAAAAACTATACAACCAGTGACAAAATTAAAGTGCGCTATGCTTACATAGTGCACGCACACACATGCGCAAAACAAAAATGCAGGAAAAGAACACATGCGCCCAATGCGCGACTATGGTCGCTAAAAGCCACGCACATAAGAGAACGACGCATTTATGAGAGTGGTCGGCTTCCCACCCACTTCTGGTTCAGCTTCCAAGTTGATTTGACACTCAAATCTGGACTGGATCCGACTGGGTGGCTGGTCAAAGACCTAAAAATGCCCTAATTAGCCTCTTTACACACTACAAGCTAGTTGCACAATACCTCAAAGAGGTGCTATAAAAAGGCCATGGGTGCACTTCATTTTTTAAGGAATTCAATAGCAAAGTTATGCTGCTACTATTCTCTTGAGGAATCCTCTATTCTCATCAAGAGTATACTAGCACCATTACATTGGGCAATTCATCTCACCCCTTGAGTGGATTAGAAAAGAATTATTTCACCATTTTCATTTCAAAGTTATAAGAAGAGCTTATTTGTGGGGGTCCAACAGCCCTCCCTTGGAGGAAGAAGGGACTCATAGTCCTCTTTCTTCTTGGTGTTTTCTTTCACTAATATCAACCTTACCATTGGTGACATGGGTCTTATTGTTTCTTTTGTCCTTATGTCCCTATGCTCATTAGTTTAGTTGTTATTTTATTTCTTAGTTTAATTCTTAGTTGTTCT
>JASDQU010103792.1:485590-505100 GCA_032191745.1 Picea mariana | reverse complement strand
CCTGAACTTCCGGAGCCGTTTTGAGGCCCTAAATGACGTTTTTTGAGCAAAAGGGGAGTAACAGGGATGATACGTCTATGTTTCTCACCCCAAAGTTTTATTCCTCGGATAAATATTTCTAATGAGGTATGGAACGCATCAAACGAAGATCGTATGCCAAAGTTACATCCCCAAGAAGTTGATGTACCAATTTACCCAAACGGGGCCCATAGTCTTGGCGATTCATCTCCTAGGGTTAGGTATTTGGATGTTTAGGGTTTTCCAATGTTTCTCAATAATAAAAATCCTTCGAGACTCATTGTAATACAATTCAGATGCCAGTAGATGCCACATCTCTTCTCAGAGATAAGCTATCAACGCCCTAGCTAGTTTATTTCCATTCTGTCTATAAGCATATTTCAATCATTTGTTGTTAATGAAATGAAGTTTTATTTCCACTGCATCTCTACATTTATGTGTATTTCTGTATTTCATTGTGTTCCTACATAAATCAGATCATCATCATATAAAGGAAAATCAACAATATATGCGATGTCATCCAACAAGAACAAACATGTAACATCAACTTGCTCTTCAACAGACTGATTTGCAAATTCATCTTCTTGACTGTCTACAAATGAATACATAAAACAATCATCCCCCGTCTTATCATGGGATGGATCAAAAGCTAAATTAGTACCTCCTTTATCAACAAGTGGAATACAATTTTTTGCAAAATCATTAGCATTGGAAACTTCAAGAGGACCTATGATATTGTCAATTCTATGCTCAAGATTCCAATCAACTATTTTCTAGTTCATATTCACTTTCATGTTCTTGAGCATTCAACCCCTCATTTTGGATCTGTTTACATGCTTGGATGTTGTGTTGAATATCCTGAGTATCATTAAAAATTTGTTGTCAGGACTTAGGTCTTCTTTCCATCAAGAGGAAAGACAAATATGGATGAAGAGTAGTTGCATAATGGAGCATGGCAGCAACTTCAGTGGGTTGAATTTCTTTGGACAAATTGTAGTAAATACTGGAAAACCTCCTGCTGAATGTAAAAATAGTTTCATTTCTCTGACTTTGCAAGGCATAGAACTCTGTAAGCTGTAGATCCAAAGATTTATTCCTGCCCCAAAACTTTAAAAAGACATTTTTCAATTCCTCCCATGAGATAATTGTCTCTGGCTGAAAATGTTTAAACCAGTCTTTGGTATCACCCTTTAAGGATTGAGAGAAGGCTCTCATACAAACATCCTCATGATCAATCTCAAACAAATCTATAAAATGATCAAACCCTTGGATGTGTTTTTCAGCTGAGATGGCATCGAGTTCCCCGTCAAACACAAGTAAGCACTCATAGTACTTTGGAGGGAAATCGTGGAGGACTTGGGGTAGCTTCAAGGGTATGTATCTATGTTGGATCTTGGAGGATGTTGGATCAGGCATAGGAGGTGAAATATTAGCCTTGGCTTCATGGGGCTCATCAACTCGGTCATGGTTATCACATGGCTTAGATGGGATACTTTTATCAAAATCAGTGATACATTGAGGATGTGCATGTACAACTTTAAGAGGAGGATATACAATTGCAATATTATCATGATCATCATTAGAATGCAACAGGTAAAGAAAAAATTGTTTGACATGTTCAAGGAAAGACCAGAGACAACTTATAACAAACAATAAAATGCTTTGGAAAAAATCCAAATTTAAGTACTTGTTTTCTTCCATAATGTCTTTTCATATCTCTGTCAAGGGATCTCATTTTCCAGTGGAGTCTCTGAATTACATTTGAATCTTGAGTGGAGTTGCCAATAATGTTTTGGAAGCTGGATTCTGTATTGAGAGTGGAGTCTCCATTGAAAATTTAAATTTTTGGATTCTACCCTTGGAATCACCTTCAAACTGATTGTCTGTTGTGTGGAGTCCCCAGAGCAGGAATACAGCCAATATGTGCCCAAGTGTCTGCTGCTCTCAGACCTTAGAACTCAACCATGTCGTTCTTTCCCAGGGAAATTTTTTAATTTTTTTCCTCGGCAACGACGCCAGAATGTTACCACTCTTTAAATTTTGTCCGGCTGATAGACAAACAATAGAGGTAATTGTTTCAACCAGCTTTAGAGCTAAGACACTAACCTTCTCAACTCAGAGAGGGATCTCTCGTGTCACTTGATATTTCTTGGAAATCATTGGCTAGATTTGGTTTGTTTTGTGGGGTATTATAAAGTTGCTAAAGAAATGGGGGTGACATTTGGGCTATGGAGTCATAAATGAATAAAGCAGTGGTAGGTCATTAGAACTATCTAGAGGAGAAAGGCTAAGTGAGGCAATGAGTCTGAGTTTTCAAATTGAAAATTACATGGCAAAAGAAGAAAAAGGAAAACACATAAATACATCTGAGCATATTAAAATGAATTCTAAAATAGTTGAGAAGAGAATCACGTGAATTTAAATTGCTAAGTCTAAAGCATCATCAGACGAACTCCAAACTTTTAACTCTCCAATTTAAAAGAAGAAATTATAAATGGAATTTTAAAGACACATGAAACACACACTATGAAAGAAGACATAACTCATATCACAGTCGATTAGAATTTTTTCACAAATAGTTCAAAAATTACTTATGCATCTTGTATTCAGTTTAGCTCCATGATTTTACAAAGTCTACCTCCAATGAGGGTAGGCCCCCTTTTTTCCTCCATCCTTTCTTTATCCTTGGAATGATATATATAGAAAATTTACATGTAGGATTCAAAACAACTCACCTTCCCCACAGTCTAAAGATAGAGATCGGTTACACAAAAGAGTAATGCATAAAAGTTACTCTCCTACACTACAGGGAGTGTTATAAACAAGTCTGACATATCTGAGGCTTTTTCACTGAACACCACATGTCCAAAATTTTCTGAAATGTACTCAATTCAACTTGAGAACTTATTCCAGCTGGGAGATTTCTTCTTTTAGAGTGTTCAACTAGAATGGTTGATTTTCCCCAATGCTTTCGACCGCCTCAGCTCTAATTCCTGTCTTCTATCGCTTTCCCTACTTCCTCTTTACTAGTAATTTGTAGTGCCTGTCTACATGTCCATTGATGATTAAATCCATCATGATAGGATTTAGTCTAACCTCTAATTCTGGTTTTGTCACAGGGTCAGTATGAAATTTGGTTGCTAATATCCATGCAATCGACTTCTCTTTCTTACTCATTGATGGACTTGCATGTTAGTTGAAATTCCTGGTTCACTGGATGTTGTTTGATCGACTTTGTCCGTGTCTCCCAATTTTGCAGAAAACATGATTTTTGTCTTCCTTAACTTCACATAAATTAGGAGGTTGATCCAGTTTGAGATTACTCTACTTACAAATGAAGCGTTGATTGCCAAGAGCAGAATAACACCATCCATATTTCGAAGAGCGATAGTCATTTAGTTTTAATCATGAATTGCCGACAAGACTACCTACAGGTACACTGGTTTATCATGTTTGGCCAATCTATTTCGAATGATGATTCTTTGAGTTAGTTATCTGGTGGTGCTTACCTGGAATCACATGAACATAAAGTACCTGAACAAGTGGCATGAGGTGATTTGACTGGACCTCGCCTTTCCCCACACAAATTGTTGATTTTGACGTATTCAAATGGCATTAGAACATGTGACATCGAGGCGTGGTTGAGCGGTTTTGCGCTCACCTGCTTTTCCCCCCGATATACTTTAGGGAGTGCCACATGTCCACATTTTGAAACCGTGGTATTTCCCTATCCTAACCTCAAAAATTTATCCTTTGCGCTACTTCAATCTATGATATGCATCTTGGTCGTCGATCTAGACCGCTCCAAGATCTACGGTCTGTTAGGATTTAGCAACTTCCGACATCGGGGGTTTGGGGAAGATGGTTTTAGGTAGACTTATTTTCACCCTGATGTACCTCTAAAGGCGCCACGTGCCCGTGAAACAAAACCATGGTGTTTTCCCCAACCTGCCTTAGAACAATAACTCTCATGCTATTTCAATGTTTGGTATGGTTTTTGACCGTTGATCTATGACACCTGAGATCTGTGGTTGGTCGGGTCCCATCACTTCCATGTGTCCGCTATATTTGTCCATGCACCGCTATATGTGACCATTCTTCTCCAAACTATCATGCCTCCACAACAATGTAGCTCCTCGCTAAATTTTCGAGACCTCAACACTGTCTAAAAATTGTTATGGTGATAACAAGTGGCTTAGTTCCCTTCTTCCTCTGATCCATCTTGAATTTATTTTTTTCTTCCCAATCTTTTTGGAAAGATGGCCTTGCTTTTTGTTGATCATATAAGCATTTAGCTCGCCTTATGGTCTCCTCCAATGTCTTTGGATCATCATACTATATTTTGTCACTGATAAATGATGGCAGTCCACTCAAATATCTTTGAATCTTAATTGTCTCATCCTTGATGAAAAATACATACTTCAAGAGTTCTAAAAACCTTCTCTCATATTCATCTATGGTCATATTCCCAAGCTTGAGTTCAAATAACTCCATTTTCTTTTCATAGTATCTCTTAGTCAAGTATTTCTTCTCAAAATACTTCTTGAATTCCCTCCAAGTAACACTTTTCTCTTTAATGTGTTGCACCTGCACANTATACCTCCTGCATGAGAAGAATAATTATTCAATTGAAAATACTTTCTCATTTCCAACAACCATGTCTCTGCATATTCATCCTTCTTGTGCTCACCATCAAATGTAGGAGGTTTGATTTTGTTCATTTCACCTCGTAGCTCATCCACCCCAGACCTCTTATGCTTCCTGACAGGGGATGGACATGAGTTTTTGTGTGATCCCTTATTGGAATGCCTCAGGGAGTGATGGTGATGTCTGCTAACACTTCTTTCTCTTCTTTTCTCATCAGGATACCTGTGACTTCTTGATTTGCTTGAGCCACTCTCCTTATCCAATTTATTTTCTATTATGTTCAAGATCTGAATTAACTTCATGTTGAGGCCCTATTTCTTCTCCTTGGCTCTCATAAGCCTTTCATTATCAGCTTTATGGATTTGGACATCCTTCTGTAAATTTTTAATGATCTCTACCATATTCATGTTTTCATCCCTTCCTTCTCCATGTCCATTGGAGTTTGTTCCTTCAATGCCCAAATGGACATCCATCCCTCTGATCTCATCTTCCTAGATGTAATTACCTTGTGAACCTTTCATTCATATGGAATCTGTGTTGATCCTAATCTGATCTATTTGTTGTTAACTTTGCAAAATGTACAACCAACAAAACTTTGTCAGGTTAATTGTTTCAACAATTTCATGAAAAATATGAACCATTCTGGTTCAATAATATATTTGAATTCTTTCTTCTGATTTCATGAAAAATTGAATGCCCAGATCAATTTTTTGGGTGAAAATTTATATTCTATTTTTCGATACCTTTCCAATGCCTACTCCCATGCTCAATTCTGAGTCTTGAGCAGAAAGTTATGGTTATTTGAAATTTGCCCATTAATTGTTTTGTTCACACTTCAACTTAGCGCAACTTTGCGGTGTAATTATGCATTTTTGCACCTACTCCATTGGATTTTTCATAGGATATCAATTGGGTTTCTTCATATACATATTATAGACACTTTGACCAAGTTTCACCTTTTTTTGGGTGTCGGGCTACTAGTTACAGCCTGTTGAAGTTCTAGGCCAATTCCTGTTTTTCGTTTGGAATGCTACAGGTACCTTCTTTTCCATTTTAAACATTTTTAACGTGCCCAAAAATTTAATTCAGCTTTGGGACTATCTTCTATGGTTCAATATCTTTCCATTTACTGATCTCATGCCTCAATCTAATTTTGTAGTAGAGAATTATGGCCCTTTGAAGTTAGTTGGGTCTTAAAATTTACCCTCCATTGTTTGTGTTGTAACTTTCTCATAAAAGATCTGTTTGACGAATGGTTTACACCATTAGAAAGATCTATCCGATTTCTTTTATTTGAGCTTTAGAGACATAATGCACCATGTCATACTCTATTCTTGTGGTTTTGAGTACCTAAAAACGCTCTTAAGGGCCTCAAAAATGCACTATAAAAAGATGACATTCAAAAAGTATAAAACATCACATAAAATCACTAGTTTTATGTTGTTGTTCACCCTCCAAATGAATTTGCATGCACAATTTTCAACCTGTACACCCATATATAGCATGCACAACAACACCACAATTTAAATCATGCTCCGCGCACCTATAACCACTGTGCATCAGTACTATGTCGCATCAATAACTACTTTTGTGTCGCGTGCCAATATCCATTGCGTGCAGTTTTGGTTCTTGCACTATTACCTATTGCGCACAATTTTTGTATCGTGTGATGATATTTTGTGTGCATTTCACTCTACATGCTGCACCATGCCAAATTTTAGTACGCCCCCACCGTACACCAATACTCTGCGTGCACCATTAACTGAATTTCCGTGCGACAACATATACCCACATTGCACGCGCACCAACCAAACTCCTCTGCACTCTGCCAATATTGCGCACACCACGCGCGCCATTATTATGTGTGTGGAAATCGCACACACCTTATTATGCATATGCACACTGCACAATGCTAAATTTAGCACGCAGAGCCGCACACCAACATTTTTCCGTGCAGTGCCAAAATTTAGCGCGCGCACCTGCACACCAACATTTTTCCGAACGGTGCCAAAATTTAATGCGTGCAACCGCACACCAACACTTTTCTGTGTGGTGCAAAAATTTAGAGTGCGCAACCGCACACCAACATTTTTCTGCGCGGTGCCAAAATTTAGTGCACGCAACCGCACACCAACATTTTTTCGTGCCGTGCCAAAATTTAGTGCACGCAACTGCACAACAACATTTTTCCGTGTGGTGCCAAATTTTAGCGCGCGCACCAACACACCAATATATTTTTGTGCGGCACAAAAATTTAGCGTGTGCACCAGCACGCTGATATTTTTCCGCGTAGTGCCCAATTTTTACATATCACAAGCTTTTTACCATGCATCATGCATTTTTAGTGCGCCCACCTGTGCACATACATTTTTATGCGCATCAATTCCTCGTGAATTCTGCTACATAAATTGGGGATTTTTTCTAACATTTTCCCCAAGTTACCATATACATTCTACAACTATGAATTTTTCTCAATTTCACCCGGATAACACCAATTCAACCTCTGAAACAACAAATCGTTGTGGGGTGACATTTCTGGAATGAATTTTTCCCAAACTCAATTCACGAATTGATAATTTTAATTATAAAACTCGCTCCAACTGTCATGGCTTCACTATAACTTCAAATTCGACCAATTCTAGGTATGAATTTTTTAGAATAGACATTAAATTAATAATATCTCACCACATGGCCAAATTTCTCAATTTTCCCATGAATTTAACTACAGAAATTGGGCCTTTTTCCCAATTCCGCACGATTGTTGTTACTTTTTTTTTTTTTCCATGGATGCTCTACAACTTGAAATTTGGCCACTTCAAAATAAATCCTCTATGAAATTTCTCTTCAACTCAGCTTGCTCGGCACATCCAGGCTCAGTGTTGAAAATTGAAGCTCTGGTACCATATTGTAACATCGCCAACCACAGCCACCTAGGTCGGGCCATGCTACTCCATAAAATGCTTTCATTCTCTGCTTAACATACTATAACATACCCATCATCAAACTGAGTTATGCCACATAAATTTTTTGAATTGCATGCAATTAAAATATATACACACAAAAATCATGCAGAACTTTTTATATAAAATGTAAACAAACAAATACATTCTGTAAATGCATGGATTCATACTGAAATAACAATAAACATACACATGTAGTATATATAGGAAATACCCATAAATATAAATGAAGTTATAACCACACATAGGATAAACCCATAAAAATAAACACGTAAATAATATTGCAACATGTAAATTTATCACACAATTGACACTTATCTTGGTAATAATATCACCAGTTGTGTGCAGACCTTCCATGAACCTCCTAGCCTTAGACCACACTGCTCATCACTCTCAGCAGCGGGTCACCCTTGAGCTGGGACTAAACTCCACCTGGGTAAAGGGATTCCTAACCAGGCTAATGGTTTATAGACAACAAGAAGGACTCTGTCGCAGGTGCCAACTCAAACTAATAGCCTACAGTACCTCATTCCCCACATGTCTGTCCCACCCCAGTAAGTGTTCCCTTCTTTTCTCAACACTCCTTCGACTGCCCCACTTCCTTTCTAGGCTTTAGAAATAGGCCGGACAAGAAGTCTTTGAGCCCTGTAGTTGTAGTTTAGCACCTTCAGGAAATCAATTCCCAACAATTCTCTCACCCAGAGAGAAATTGCGCACGGGCCTGACAACCCGCCTCTTCAATATCCCATAGGCCTGACAAACCGCTTCTTCAGTGCAACTCCCAAGCTAACCAGCTACACAAACAAGTATGGCTATGGATACAAGTTCAGGTACAATGACAGGAAGGTATGGAGGTCAACTGACTAAGTGAGTGAAAGCTCTTGGAATGTATGCATGCATGATCAAATGATGGAAGGAATGATAGGAAAATGAACTAAGTCCCCACAATATGTATGCGTGTCCCCAACTTGACACTTGTCATGTTAGGAGCTACTTTGGCCCACTTGTCCCCAACTTTGGAACTTAGGATAAAATAATTATCCATACTTTATACTTTAAGAAATATTAATATAATATTCCTCTTTGGCTTAATCTCCCTAGCTTAGCCCTTTATCCTTAACTTTTATCCCTCCCTTTCCCTAACTAGTGGAGTTTAGTCCCCCATACTATTTTATCATGGTCAGTCTGCGTGCATCGATGTATTTTATATTAATGATAAGACATATACAAATATAGGCACACTGGCCTTTAAAATCTAGGATCTCCAGCCCAATCATCATAAAAATGGCTCACCAGTCTATAAAACATAGCATATACACAAAGGCTCTCTGGACTCAAAATCGCGCGTACTTAAGTTGTTGCGCGTGGTATCCTAGAATGTGCACACTTCATCATTTTACTGCGTAGTACATGCGTGCACTATACCATGGAAGGTGCATACAAAAATGATGTCAAACAACTCACCATCTTACGTACATTTTTATTACATTTACAATTGGGTTCAGCTTAGGGATATTATAGGCCATAACAACAATAAGGAGTCGGGAAGAATGTGAAAGAATGTGGGAAGATATTTCTCATGAAGAAGAAATAGATATAACTTTGAGACAAATAAGACAACAATACTTTCTTAAAATATAGAACCCTACAAAGGTCCTTTAACAAGAAGTAAAAGGAAGAAGATTGACATTCATCAAGAAACCCAAGATTCAACATCTGAAGTCGTAAATGTAGAAATAATGGGTGATCGAGAAGAAAAAATAATTGAGAATACTAATAATGAAAGAAGAGAAGATGATCGACAAAAAAATATGGGAAGAAGAGTCAGATCCAGTCTCATCAACTTACGGGGAGAGAAACATCAATTGCCTACTCTCCCTCAAGGAATTTTGTCTATTTTTACAGGTGATGGGATTATGGATCCCAAAAAGAATATGGATCAATTTATTTTCATATGTGATATTCATTTGATTGAACATGATGACGTAATGATCGAAGTATTTCTTCAAAATTTGATAGGCCCAGCCTATGATTGGTATATTTCTCTCCCAACTCGGCCAATTGGCTCTTTTAATATATGTTCATGACATTATATGCACAACCAATCACATATCATACTTTAATCACCCAATTCACTCAAATAAATCTTCAAAAGGGTGAAAGGATCAAATATTTTAACTCACATTTTTTCAAAACCTTGAATCAAATTCCAAATGGGAAGCATCCAATGCCTGTCATATTTGGGTGTTATAATAATGCAATACCATCAAACACCAATTGTGAAATAAGGTTTGAAAAAATAAACACATTAGATGAAGCATTCAAAAGGGGACATAAATGGAAGAATATATGCTTAAGACTGATGTTGACCCTAAGATTATCCTTGGAAAAGTACAAAGACAAATGACAAGTTTAGCACT
Source organism: Picea mariana (assembly GCA_032191745.1). Lineage (NCBI taxonomy): Eukaryota > Viridiplantae > Streptophyta > Pinopsida > Pinales > Pinaceae > Picea > Picea mariana. The sequence continues at coordinate 495,055 of JASDQU010103792.1, read as the reverse complement.
ATCATCTCAATTCACATCTAACTCAATAACTATTGAAGGAAAAGGAGTTGATTTCAAGGCAAACCCACTAATGTGAGAAATATTCCTGAAGTCGCTCAAGGCACTCGACAAAAAATAGAGATCGCTCAGATGAAAAAGACTATTTGACAAGTGAAAAATTGGCTCAAAATAAATGAAAATACCATTCCACCACATCAATATGTGAGATATTTTCCACATAATCAAAGATATATAAATGATATAAATTAAAGAAATGAGGAGAACAGACCAAGAACACCTATAATTCCAAATCCAAATGTTGTTATGCTAGAAGAAATTGTAGAAGAAGAAGAAGATTTTATTTAAGACAATGAGCCATTAAATCAAGAATCAACCAATGATCAAGAACAAATACTAAAATCAATCTATATGGAGGAAAAATCATCATTTTTGGAATCTTTGATGAACAAGAAGATTATGACTCTGCACAATAAGATAATGTTGTTCATACTAGGAGTCAAACAAATAAATTCAAGTCCATAGATCAACCAAAAAAGAAAAAAGGAAAAGCCAATGCTCAAGAACCAGCAAAATAACAACCAATTATAAATCAAACAAATAGATCACCATAAATGACCTACAATGTGGTTGATTAATTAACCAACCCTCAGATCACTTTTCCATTCATGGAGGTAGTCAAAATACCTCAACAAAGAGAAAATATTTTAAATATTTTGGATGATATGAGTTCATCTGGTCCAATAATAGAAGCGACTATTATGAACACAAAACAACAACAAAATACTATACTAGTAGGACCAACAGACAAGGTTCCACCATTTTACATATATTTGGAGAATCATTATTTTACCTTGCACAATTTTTTGGTGAATGGTGGAGCTACTCACAATATCATACCATTATTTATAATGGAAGCTCTTGGAATGCAATGCACAAAGTACTATGAAACATGTGAAATTATTTATTCCATTGATTCCATAAAAGTATGAGCTTATGGTGAAATCAAAGACATTTTTGCATGGATATGTACAACACCCCATATCATAACAATGTTCAACATTACAATATTGTATATTCATTTAGCATATTGTGTTGTCCTCGGAAGAGATTGGTGTTCAACTATTGGAGGGTGCATAATGAATGATGGGATTTGCATGATACTCCCAAACAAAGATTGAACAATGATCAAAGTACCTAGAGAACAGAGAAAACCAACATCATTCAAAAAGAAAGAAATTTAAATGATGTAGAACTACATTGATGTTGGAATTGGAAATCATGTTGTATTCAACATAAAACACGTTAATTCTCCCCCCAAAAATGAAGAATATGCCTTTCAAGGTTTTTGGAAAATGTCATGAAGATCAATGGTGCTTGTTCTAAGTTTGGTATCATAGTTGGCATTTTTTTTAAAAGTCCTCAATCATGCATTTATCCACATGAAATCAAATGTTAGTTCCCCTACAACAATGACAAATTAGAGTATGAAGCACTAATTGAAGGATTGAATCTGGTGCTTCAATTGCAAGTAAAATATCTGGTGGTAACTAGAGATTCAAAATTGGTTATCAATCATATCAAAAAAAGGTACAAAATCAAGAAGGAAAAATTGAAGCATTATGAAAAGAGAATTTGGGATATTATAGATGCATTTAATTCTTTCAATATAACTTTTGTTCCTCGAGAAAAGAATAAAAAAACAGACTCATTGGTAGTAGAAACCTCCCTTTTCAATACTAATGATTCTCAAAATCCAAATACTTTTCGTGTCAAAACTAATTTCCAACCATCAATACCTGATAATCAAGAGTATTGGAAAGTTTTTGAAAATGATGAGCACATTGCAAATTTTCTTGCATACCTAAAATTAACATTATTTGATATTTCAAAATAAATTCAAAGAAATCAAAAGGAGATTCATTATCAGAGTATGACTTTTCTTCTAAAGAACTATGTTAGCCTTGAATCTCTCTTCACAAGAGACAATCAAACAAAGATAATGAACACAATGGAAGAATCTTCTCTTAGGAAAGTACCAGAGACTTAGAAAATTAACATTGGTACACAAGATGTCCCCAAATGAAAAAGTCTTAGTCCAAGTTGTACTTATGAAGAGGTTGAGCAATACACTCTTCTTTTCAAGTATTTTCAAGATGTTTTTGCCTTGATTTATGATGATTTAAAAGAATACAATAAATCTATATTTCAACACACCATACTAATCAAAGAAGGGTCAAACCCTTTTAAGAAAAAAATAAGAGTGATAAATCCAAAGTTGAAGCCCTTGGTGAAAATGGAGGTAGAAAAATTGAACAAACCTGGTATAGTTTTTTCAATTAGGCACTCATAATGGGTTTCAAATCCTGTGGTGGTCACAAAGAAGAAAGTAAAAAATTGTCTCTATGTGTATTTTCAAGATCTCAATAAAGCATGTATTAAAGATAACTATCCACTTCAAAATATGGAGATGCTACTACAACAAGTCACTAGTTATGTGTTGATGTCCATGTTAGATGGATTTACTAGGTATAATCAACTACTTGTAATTGAAGAAGATAAACCCAAAATTGATTTTATCACACCATGGGGAACATATTCCTATGTCTACATGCCTTTCGGTCTAAAAAATGTCAGTGCAACATTTCAGAGGGCTATGGACCATGCCTTCAGTAATTTAATTGGGAATTTCATGGTGGATTATCAAGATGACCCGACTCTCCATTCAAAATTGAGAGAAAACCATCTAAAACATCTAGTCAAGTTTTTCAAAGGTGCAGACTATATGGAATATACCTCAATCTGAAGAAATGTATGTTTGTAGTATCATAAGGAAAAGTATTCGGCCATATAGTGAGAAAATGAGGCATTTACATTGATCTTGAAAGAATTAAAGAAATAAATAACTTAAATCCTCCAGTATCTCGGAAAGGGGTGCAATATTTCCTTGGAAGTATAAACTTTGTATGAAATTTTTTCTAGATTATGCTATAGTTGTAAAGCCAATGAATAAGATATTAAAGAAGGATAACAAATTTGAATGGATTTCAGAAACTCAAAGGGATTTTATAGATACCAAACATGTGATCACCACTGCTCCTTTTCTTGTTAGTCCTAATTTTGATAAAGAATTCATATTGTATTCATTTTCTTCTGAAGAGATTATTGCCTCTATACTCACCTAGAAAAATGAAAAAGGAGAGGAAATTCCAATTGCTTTCATGAGTAAAACCTTGCATGACTATGAACTAAATTACTCGACCATGATTGAAAAGAAATCCCTTTCTCTAGTCAAGGAAATTGCTCACTTCAGGACTTTCATTCTAACAACTCACATTATCGCTTATGTGCCACACTCCCCTATAAAAATGATTCCCAATAAAAAACTTAGAAAAGGGAGATGGGGAAATTTGTTTGCCAATATTCAAGAATATGATTTATAAATCAAGCCTCTAAAATATATTAAGGGACACAGGCTATGAAAACTAATGATTGGAGTTTTAGCTGTCAATATTTCTCCTACCAATATAGGTAATTCCACCATACAAAATTCATCCCTATCAACATCTGAGTGGTATAAGGACATGATTTTCTATCTGAAATCTTGGAAATTTCATGTTGGAATGTATTCTATGGAGAGGATATCTTTGAAGATGAAGACCAATCAATATGTATTAGTTTCGAGAGTTCTTTTCCCAAAAAAATTTGATGGTATTTTGTTGAGATGTATAGATCATTCAAAGGCCAAAGAAATACTACAAGAGTTCCATGAAGTAGTTTGTGGTGGACACTTTGCACCTGTTGTGACTGGTCACATAATTATTTAGGCTATTTATTATTGGCCAAACATGTTCAAAGGCTCTTATTCAATGACCAAAAAGTTCCTCCTGTGTAAAAAATGTTCAGGAAATATGAAATGTGCAGAAATGCCACTACAATATATATTAGTTTAAGAACCATTTGCACAATGGGGTTTGTATGTAATAGGTCCAATAAACCCAAAATATATTAAATTACATTCATATATTCTCGCAACAACTAACTATTTTACAAAATGGTAAGATTCATGTGGCTCTGAAGAACGTCCATTTTGAACAACTGATCATTTCCTTGAAGGAGAACATTCTGTCCAGATTCGGTGTCCCTAAGAAGTTCATAGCAGATAATAGTTCAATTTTTATTGGATCTAAATTTACATAATTTTGTGGATAATATGGTGTTATCATGAGACAATCATCCAACTATTATCCTCAAGGATATGGTTTGGCTAAATCAACTGACAAAATGCTGATTCAAATTCTCAAGAAAACAATTGCAAGAAACCATAAAAATTGGCACAATAAATTGATAGATGTGCTTTGGGAAATCCATCTCAATCCAAAATATAGCACTATATATTCAACGCATACCCTAGTATATGGAAAGGAGGCAAGGATTCTGTTACATTTGGAACTGAATTCATTGGTCATTGTTCCACAAACAATTAAGACATGGAAGATATTTCACCTCTTCAAAAGCGATATCATGAACTCATAAAGTTAGAAGAACAGAGAGTACAAGTAGTAATAACTATGAGCAAGAGGTAACAAGCAGTCAAAAGACATTTTGATAAGATCACTAGTGCAAGAGATTTTTAAAAAGGTCAAACAGTTATGTTATGGAATAAAGCAAAGGAAAAGCCACATTTTCATACAAAGTTTGAAGCTTTTTGGATCGGTCTGTATCAAATTGAAAAGGTTATTGGTTTCAATTCCTACTTGTTAAAATACATGAAAAGAACAATTCAAGCATTTCCCGTAAATGGGAAATACCTCAAGCACTTATTTGTTTAAATCCCCAATTCTCAACTTGTACATAATCTCTTCTTTCCACCCTTCTGTATATTCTTAGTTTGTATGGTTTCTTCTTTCCCTTTTTCTTTATTTTCCATCCTAAAATTCTTCTTTCTGACTCCATTTCCCAATGTACAAGGCCTTTTGGATTCTTAGAAACCCATAGGGGGTTACTATCCCACAGTTGGAACCGAGTATTGATCAACATTCGTCAATCAATAATTGCATGCTTTGGTCTATACTTAGTTGATTTTCACTTTTTTTTGGTATACTCTATACTTATTCTTTTATTTTTCCAAAAATATGGGTTGTGTGGATATTACCACCAGGTCCACAAGTCCACAGCTCTGTAAGTTTGCTACCTAGTATTTTTTCCATTTTCACCACTCGACAACCCCAACACTTAGCCATTTCTTTAGTGCGGGATTGTCGTTGAGGAGGTTCAAACCATCCCAACCCCACAAACCCACAACTCTGTAATCCCGCAAACCTGAAACCCTAAAAACTAATTCCCCATTTATGCATCACTCATAATGAACCTCTTTTGATACTTAACCAAATTTATTGATTGCGGATGAGAGATTCCTTCTCTCATATCCACCTTACATTCCTACCCCATAACCCTGCATCCTACATTTCCTCCTACTCCAAAATGACCCGCATATTTTTGCAACCCACAAAATTGATTGTTTTGGTACTTAGTATATTTCTTGATTGCAGATGCAAGAGTCGCTTTCACATATCCCTTTACATATTCTAGTTCCACCACTCACAACCCACAATTAGTAAAACACACTCTCCATCACTCACTTTACACTTCCATACTTCACAATTTTCCTTTCATCCCAATATGTATTTTGCATTCCTCAAGAACATTTATGATCCATTCATCATATCAGTTGGCTCACGATATAAATTAAAATTGTTATTTAATGAAATTAATTCTTGTTTTTATAGCCCTAAAATTCCCTATTCATACATACATGGCCTTGGCCATCTTACTTGCATATTTTTCCAAAGCACTATTGAGGAGCTCTTCTTAAAAAACCATTTTTTAGAGCATGTAAGCGCCATGCACCACTACATCTTGCATACATACGCTTGCTACATGCTAGAAAACCCACGTACATATGCTTGTTTCACACTAAACAACCTGCGTATGCTTGCAAAAGTTGCAAAAATTAAAAAGTTGTGAGGAATTCGTTGAAATTCATGGGCTATTGGAGGTTTACCAACCAATTCAACTACTATAGCCTGTCCCCCAACTGAATCACCATCCTTTTGTCATATAAAAGGAGGTGTTGGGGTCTCATTTCATATCTAATCATAAGAACAATGAAACTCTGCCCAATTTCACTTCCCTTCCTTTCCCAAGCTTTTGCTACCTTTTGTGAGATACAGCCTCAACATTCCCTCTTCAACCCTTCTTCTTCCATTCAATCCATTCCCTTCCCTTGAGGTGATCAGAATATTGAGAGAAGAGGCCTATTGAAGGTGTACTTGGAGCATTGTAAAGAGGATCCCAGACCAGGTTCACAGAATGGTGGCCAACACATATTGTAAGTTTCAGTCTTTGTTTGATGAATAAAATATTCTCTTTTCCTTATCCCAAATGATGTTGTTTTGTGTATTTTCTTTGATTTATACATAGCATTTGATATCTAACCCTAACTCATGAATAGAAATAACATGCTTGTACTCCTTATTTTCCTATTTTTGGATGCAGGTCAACCTTGGGAGGAGACTTGTAGTCTTTGGAACTACAGAGCTTGAGGAGATCATCACCAGACGTGGGATAAAAGGTACAATTACTAATTTTCTCTCTTATTTCTTTCTTTTCATTTTTTTTGGTATATTTGTGGTAGATTAGAAACTAGATTGAATTTTAGACGGTCATTCGCTCTATCTATATCTTAAACCCAAGTATACTTAAAGGGGGGATTTTCTCACTAGCAGAATTGGCAACCATACTGGGGATCTCTTTAGGGTTTTTTAGAGGGTTTTGGGTTGATTGATTGGGTTTTTGTTTTCCTTCTGAGTTTCAGTCAAGTTTACTGACTCTGTCAAGGGGTTTTGGTCACCTCCAAGGTGCATACCAGATTTCCATGCCATGTAAGTATGCCTTGTCTTGTTATTTTTGGAAAGACTCGGAGGTGTATGCACCCTGTTTTGGGTCATCCCATGTATATACGCGCTCTGCATAGTAAACAACCCACATACATACACCGACTACTGATGCAACATCTTGCGTCTTTGTTTCATGAAAGTGTTTTTAATAAAGAGGAAGTTTGCCTCTTTCATGATAGAAGTTCATAATTCATGGGGCTTTCTTGAATCATCCAGAGTCTTTGTTTGTGGCCATAGCTTGGGTATAGGTTCTAGTTTACTTGTTTCTTTAGTCTTCTTATGTTTTCCCTAAAAAGGTTTTGAGCAAGCTGTCAAGTTTTAGATCCGCCTTTTGATTTCTTGCTTGAATCCTTGCGATCCATAGTGGGCTTAGGGTCTTTATCAATCTTGTTTTTAGTTTTGTTTTTACCCTTTTTCTTGCTTTGAAAAAACAAAAAGTTTACTTCAGTTTTTTCTTGTTAAAGCAGCTCGAAAAATAAAAAGAGAATTTATTTTCTTTCATTTGGTTTGGTAAAGTAGCTAAAGTTGTTATTTGCGAAAGGAAAAAGAGTTTTTATTTCCAAGTTCTTTTCGATTTCCTGAAACATAAGTAGTTTGTAGTTAAACGAAAGAAAGTTTTAGGATTTCTTCATTTACAAGATATTGAAATATCAATTAGAAAAGTTGAATTTACGAAGAGTTGGTTACAAGCTTTGCTTTTAATTTCGAAGTAATTTTTCTTTCAAGTAATTTAAAGTTCTCTTCCTTATTAGTCTCTTTATAACACCATCAGTTTCACTACCATACCTTTTTTGTAAATCAAGCCTTAAAAATAACGCCTAATTAAAATACATTAGAATTTTTGTTTGCAGGGTTCACAAACTAGTTTAGGGTTTTAGGGCCTTGAATTAGGTGTGAAGAGTAAACTCTTCAAGGCCACTTTAAAACAAACAATGGAGTCTGAGTTAGGGAGTACTTTAAGTCCAGTATCGTAAGAGTTAGTCGGGACCCCCCTCTAACACAGAGGATAAACAAGAGGTCATGTGAGGAAAGGCAGAGGAGATAACCCCTCCAAAGCTCAATCAAACGTAGTGGGGATTGTATATTGAGGGTCCTTCTCAGGAAAAATATCAATCGTATTTGCCTACGGAGCTTCGTGGACCTCAAATCCATTCGATATCCTTATTTGTCTTCCGGACTATTTTCTTTCGATACCCTTGAAGGGATTCATACTTCTTATCTTGCTCATTACGATCTTCCCAACTGTCGGCTATACTCACTTGGTAACTGACTGTGAGTTGGAAACCTAGTTGCCCATATTTTATGGACTTACACAAGTGAATATGGGGGTATACTATGGTACCTAGGGAGGATGTTAGATCACACTTCGAAGAGTATACCCTGTTTGGGTCCTATAATTATAGGCGAATCAATTCTTCGACTGTTGATTTAGCGTTTCTCCTGTGATGACGAGATCGATTTTTGGGCAAACAAATATGGATTTTAAAAATACAAGAGAGTTTTTTTCTCAGCACGGGCTAAAGAACAAAAACCTCTCTTAGTTTTTGCAACGGAGTTATGATAAGTGAGAATCGAAGACATCTTCGAGGCCTTCTTTTCCAGATTTTCAATTTTCCGTTTCAGTCCCGATCTTGCAGGCGCTGTTTCGGCCAGCTGGGGATGAATTTGGCGAAACTGAAAGAGATTTTTTTCCATCACATGCCCATCTATAATAACCTATTTCAGTTTTTTCCCAGGTGTCATCATTCAATAGAAAAATATGTATGTTCGGACCCCTTTTTCGTAGAAAACCGATCTTTCTTTCATGGCAGAAAGCTCCAAATTTTGTGGGAGTGGTGGCTATTTTCGGCCGAGGCAGTTAAACTGACTTCTGAAACTTATTGAGATGATCTATCCTATTTATTTAGATGATTTTAATGTAAAAGGGTTCGACTTGTGGAAATATTTTGGCCCTTTTTGGCTGGACCGTGGGCCTTGTTACTTCAGGAGCTTTCTCTGTAATTTTGGAATGACAAATCAGTGATGGAGGAAATGATTTACATGATTCTCATGTAGCAGTGTTGGTGGTGTGTCCCTTGTTTGTTTTAAATTATCTTTCTGATATCATTCAAGCATTTCCATTTCTTATTAATTGAAAAATAGTTAATGGAGAAGAATTTATGCGTGCATACTCTTTGTCCAAATTTTTCAATAATCTTTATGTTTTCCTCTAAAACTCAGTCTATGAATTCTTAACTGCTCATTTGCTTAGTTTTTCCTCCCCCTTTTCTTCCTCAAATCGACACTCTTTAAACTTGATTTGATCCAACTGTTGTTACTATCTTACCCTGTGGAGACATTTACCTCTAGATTTGAGTTGATCATTGTCTTATAAACCGACCCCATAGCCCAATGGTGATATGAGAAACTCGTCAACCACATCCTCATCTAAATATTTTCAAAAATCCCAACCCATGTTCTTCATAACTAGCCTTATACCTATTTAAACAAAGCTATATCAGACAGAGAG
>JASDQU010103792.1:437374-452680 GCA_032191745.1 Picea mariana | reverse complement strand
CTTGTCAAACTCGTTGAAGGACGACTTTGTCCTGTTGTGCATTTTTCAATGCACTCTTATAGGGTGTGTTGCAAAATGGTATGTTGAGCTCGATGACTCGGGGTGCTCTTACTTCAATGACTTGGAAATGTTCTTCTTGAACCATTTATAGTTACCTATGAGATACGATGTCGGCGCTGAATTGCTAGACAACTTTGAGCAAACCAAGGCCGACCATATTTCTGATCATATACAAGAATGGAAACATAGAAAGAGGTTAATTAAGGTCAAGGTCCCTCCTTATTTATTTATTTAGTGGTTCTTGAAGTCTTTGGTGCCCTGCGTATCCAAGGACATAGCGAATTTCAGAGTGTTTTCAGAAGAGTAGGTGATTATGAGAGCCTATCAATTTGAGCTTATCTACTCTTAGTCTGGCATGCTCTACGAGATCTTGCCATATGCTCTATGGCCTACTCTCGATAAGGCCAAACAAAATTATGGACCCCATGACAACGACATTGTGGGCCCAACACAATGTGATGCAGGAGCATTTTAAGCAAGCCAGCAAAGCAAGCGCAAAAGCAGAGGAGAGCTGGATATGCACCAGCGCACACTTTGAGAATGTTTTGAATTTGAAAGGATAAGACATTAATGTAATATATTGAAAGGATGCATTCACATTTATGTGTTGAGTTGTAATGTAGATCTTGAGTGGTTTCTCTCATCTGTTTGTTGGAGGAATTTATTGTATTAAATGCAAACTAGTTATAGATTTTATTTCAATTAGATAGCTAGAGATGTAGGAAGGAAAAACTCAATAAATCTCCCTCGTATGTATTGTAATGTATCATTATTCTCATTGTAAGAATTAGAGATTTGTAGAGCAAGAGAATAGAAGAGTAGAGATTGTAGAAGAGTATATAAGTAGATAGTTGATGCTATAGAACGAATGTACAGATGCAATTAGATTAATATAAGGAAGCTTTGATCCAAATTTCATGGTGTTATGAATTCTATCTACATCTATTGAATGGTATGTTTACAGTTAATTCCAGTCTCTCTTATGCATTTGTTTCAATGCTATTTGTCTTTGAGAGGGAGAGAATGAGTTTCAATTGTTTCTCGTCCTGAGAATTCCTGTAAGGAGTGCAGTGAAATTCTGTAGAGTGTGCATTGACAGGTTTTGAGTTTACCTTAGACAATCTCAAGAGAGATACCATTGTTTTCATACCAGCAGAAGTGCGAGTATGGAACAGAGCCATGCAAGGAGTGCATAGACAGGTTGAAGTCTTATATTTTTCTCAACCCAAGTGAGGGGTTGAAGGATTTCTATTGCAAGGAGTGCACAAAAGAGGAAGACGTCAGATAACCAGAGGTTATCATGAGTGCCGCAAGGAGTGCACGCAAAGAACCCTTGAAATACTCGAGTTTGTAGAAAAAAAAAACAATCTCAGAAGGGGTAGAGACTTGGAGGGATTCGAAGAAAAAACATAAGGTTGAAGTCACTTCGCAGAGGTTGACCCCAGAAGAACTGATGCCAATTCCTTTGGCTTGGAGACATTGAAAATATGAACAGACAATGGAATTTATCAGAGGGAGGCATACCAAAATTCTATGAGTCATTGGATCTAGTAGATCAGCGGAAAGGATAAGGCTGATAACCTTTCAGCGTTCACAAACCCAAGAGTATTAGTATTCATTCGATCCAGATCAACGAGAATCATTGATATCTTGATTTCAGATCTTGACATTTTAGGATTTGAGAGTTGGAGTAGTTGGTTGGTGTTACACAAATAGTCCTGATATCGTGAAACACGAAGTTGCGACGTGATCGTGGTCGTCGATCAAGGAGAAGGCATAGGACTGTCCAATCTGGTCCTGAAGAGAAGTCCCACTTCGGGTTTTGGGGTTTCATGGATGTGGAGTGTTGGGGTTGTATCACACCAATACCCCCCAAATTACGATTCAAAAAATACCTTTTCGGTTAAAGATTGTGGTCACATTAGTTGGTCATGCAGGTAAGAGTTCACGACTAGCACTTGTTTGCATAGGCGTAGCACCTAAGAAGGACCTGTGGTTACAAGTGTGAAGATTCCAGGTGGGAGTCGAAGAGCCATTCCAACTCAAGGGGAGAGTATGAATGATCCTTGGACTGGGAGGTCAAGCAGAACCTGCTGAGGTAGGGGTGTTGCTCCAGGTGGTATCAGAGCTTACAATCATGTTTTTTGTAGGCAGGGGGAGACAGAAGGTAAGTTGTAAATTGAATTCTGTGTGGAACAGATTTGAACAATGCCACCCAAAAGATGTCAAGACATACCAATGCCCGATCCAGCTGTGGAAAGGGAAATGTGAGAACTTCATGCTCAATTATATGCTATGGAGACAACACAGATATGAGCTACTGATACAAGAGATGTCAGTGAAGACGAAAGTGAAAATGAGGCTAGAGTTGAAGAAGAAATTGTAGCCGAAGATGTTGCAGAAGAACGTCTATTTAGAGCTATTGCAAGAATAGGGGCTAGAGCAAAAATGGACATTCTGATGTATGAAGGCAACTTAGATGTCGAGGAGCTGCTAGATTGGTTTAAAGCTCTGGATAAATACTTCTACTATGAGGATATCGAAGAATATAGAAAAGTAAAACATGATGTCACTAGATTGAAAGGACATGCAACACTATGGTGGGATGAACTGCAAGATGACAGGAATTGAAAAGGTAAGAAAATAATCAAAAGTTGGGATAGGATGGTCACAAATATGAAAGATAAGTTTATACCCAGAGACTATCAAATTAGCTTGTTTCAAAGAATGCAGAATTTGAGACAGAAGGGGATGACAGTGAAAGAATACACTGAGGAATTTTACCGACTTAACATCAGATTTGGTCATCATGAGAGTGATGATTAAAAGGTTGCCAAATATTTCCAAATACATGAATGGTATAAGATATGACATTTAGGATGAGATTAACATGGTGACAATCAGAAATGTGGAATATGCTTATCATATTGCTATGAAGGTAGAAGAAAAATTGGCCCGAAAGCAAGGTCAAAGGGGCAGAGGTAGAAGTCATAGCAGAGGCAAAGAAATTGCTCAGGACAGAATACAGAAGCCCAAAGATGAAGAAAAGAAACCTCATAATCACCCAAAAAGAGGAGGAAGCTCACAAAGAGGACAGTATGCCGATAAGAACACTTTTCTGCGAGCAAGAGGAAGAGGCAAAGGCAGAGGAGGCAAAACAAAATTTTTTGTTTGTGGAAAGATCGGACAAAAATATTTTGAATGTCCTGATAGAAAAAGAGATGGAGGAGGAAAATCTCACATTTCAGAAGTGCAGAGGTGAAATGTTGACGAAAAAGATGCTGAAGGCGAAAGATCCTTAATGATGAGGAAAATTCTCTTGAAGCCAGAGAAAGATGCAGAGAATCTAGTCCAGAGAAACATTTTGTTTAGAGCTGCTTGCAAGACCAAGGATAAGGTATGAAAGGTAATTGTGGACAGTGGAAGAACATATAATATGGTATCCACAGAAATGGTGGAGAAGATGGAATTGGAGACAGTTTCACATCCAAGCCCATATAAAGTCTCGTGGTTGCAAAAAGGACATCAAGTAACAGTCACTAATTTTTTTTTATTTAAATTTAGGATAGGGGGTTACAGGGATGAGATTTTGTGTGATGTTATTCCCATGGATGTCTATCATCTTTTGTTGGGGAGATCGTGGTAATATGAAAGAAATTTTATTCATGATGGGAGAAAGAACACATATACCTTAGAGAAGAATGGTAGAATGCATATGTTGCTGCCAATTGAAGATAAGAAGGTGAAAGAAGAAACGAGCAACACTATACTTCTCATGAGTGGGAAGGAACTTCTAGTGGAAATCAAGAAATAAGAAGACATGCAATTTGTTGTGGTAAGGAAACCTAGAGTCATTTTAACTAGTACTTCGATAGATGACCTATCAGAGGAAATTCAGAAAATGCTGGATAATTTTGATGATATAGTGGTGGACGATTTACCTTGTTCGTTGCCACCCATCAGAAGTATAAGACATCACATTGACCTTATACCAGGAGCGAGTTTACCAAAAAAAACAGCGTATAGGTTAACACCGTGGGAGAATGAATAGGTTAAGAAGCAAGTCCATGATTTGATGGACAAGGGATTGATAAGAGAAATCTTGAGTCCATGCATTTTACCAACAATGTTAAGTCCAAAGAAGGATGGTGGATGGAGAATGTGTACAGAATTGAGGGCTATAAACAAAATCACCATCAGGTACAGATTTCCTTTATCGAGGATGGATGACTTGATGGATTTCTTGAGTGGAGAAAAGTTTTTTTCAAAGATTGATTTGAAAAGAGGATATCATCAAATTAGAATGAGGAAAGGTGATAAATGGAAGACATCATTCAAGATGAATGAAGGATTATATGAATGGCTCATCATGCCATTTTGTTTGACGAATGTGCCAAGTACTTTCATGAGGTTAATGAACGAAGTCCTAAGAGATTTCATTGGGGAGTTTGTAATTGTGTATCTTGATGATATACTGGTCTTCAGTAAGACTGAAGAAGAACATCTGAAACACCTAACTCTAGTAATGAGGAGGTTGCAGCAAGAGAAGTTGTTGATAAATTTGAAAAAGTCATCTTTCATGAAGAAAGAACTCATTTATTTGGGTTTTGTGATCTCTTCGAATGAGTTGAAGATGGATCCTGAAAAGGTAAAAGAAATCAAAGAATGGTCGTCGCCAAGGGATATCTTTGAAGTCAGAAGCTTCCCTGGACTAACCAATTTTTACAGGAAGTTCATCAGAAAATTTAGTCGAATTTATGCACCAATGATGGACACAGTCAAGAAAAGACATAAATATTTTCATTGGATAGAGGAAGCAGAGAAAAGTTTTAAGTTGTTGAAGGAGAAGATAATCGAACAGTCGGTTTTGGTTCTGCCATACTTTGGTAAGACATTTCAAGTGAGGTATGACACAAGTGGGTTTGCAGTTGGAGTAGTCTTAAGTCAAGACAGTATACTGATTGCATACTTCGGTGAGAAGCTGAACGATGCCAAGATAAAATATTCCACGTATGATAAATATTTTTATGTAGTCATACAGGCACTAAAGAAATGTAGGCACTACTTGGTTCCGAAAGAGTTTGTTTTGTATAGTGACAATCACACTTTACAATTCATAAATAGACAGGAAAAACTGAACCAGAAGCATGCGAAATGGGTTGAATTTATGCAAAAATTTACTATTGTTATAAAGCACATTTCTGAAATTGATAATAAGGTTGTTGATGCGTTGAGCAGGAAGTGTTTGATTCTGCAGGAGTTTCGTGTGAAGACCTTAGGTTTTGGTAACCTTAAGGATATGTACAGGGATGAATCAGATTCTAGGGACGCGTATGAAGCATGTGAGAATCCTTTTCTAAGAGACAAAAGCTAATGGATTGAATACTTGATCCAAGATGGATTATTATTCAAAGGAAATTAGTTGTGTATCCCAAAGAGTTCTATGAGAGAGAATCTTCTGAAGGAAAAACATAGTGGAGGATTGGATGGACATTTCGGCCATGACAAAACATTTGCGCAACTGAACAATCTATATTATTTTCTAGGGATGAGGACACATGTTAGGAAATTTGTTAACAAATGTAGAATTTGCCAGCACGCAAAGGGGAAGAGACAGAATACAGGATTATATCAACCATTGCCGGTACCAAAGAGGCCATGGGACACGATAAGCATGGATTTTGTGTTAGGATTGCCAAGGACACAAAGAGGTTGTGATTCCATATTCTTGGTAGTCGACAAATTCTCAAAAAAGACACATTTCATTCCATGTGAGAAAACCAGTGATGCAACACACATTGCAAACCTGTTTTTCAGAGAATTTGTTCGACTTCATGGCTTACCCAAGAGTATTGTTTCATAAAAGGATACCAAATTTGTTGTTCATTTCTGGAGGACACTGTGGAAAAAGTTGGGGACTAGTTTATCTTTTAGCTCAACATATCACCCTCAGGCGGATGGAAATAATGAGGTAGTAAATCAAAGTTTAGGAGACTTGTTGAGGAGTTTATTAGTTGAACATCACAGTCAGTGGGATCAGATTCTTCCACAAGCGTAATTTGCATATAACGATTTACCGAATAAGAGCACAGGGCGGAGACCATTCTAGATAATGTACGGAATGCAACCAAGGGGAGTGTATGAATTGATAGACTTAGAGCAGAGTGAGTTCGGAAGTGATGGAGCGGAAGACTTTGCAGCTGAGATGCAAGAGCTCCATAGTAAGATCAAAGAGAGGTTAAAGAATTCCAACCAGGAATATAAGTGCAGAGCAAATCAGCATAGAAGAGAACTTTAGTTCAAAGTGGGAGATTTAGTTTTAGCGCACCTGAGAAAAGAAAGGTTCCCAAGGGGAACATATAATAAACTAAAGATGAAAAAGATAGGGCTGTGTAAAATCATAAGGAAATTTGAGGCAAATGATTATGAGATAGAGTTTCCAGATGATGTCGGCATTTCACCCATATTCAATGTAGTGGATCTGTATCCTTACATAATAGACGAAACAAAGGGATCACAATATCAAAAGGAAGTTCAATGGGTCAGACAGATGCCTATAGCTGAAAATCCGTAGATGGAAAGAATAATTGATCAGAGAGTTAGAAAAAAGACCCAAGGAAAAAATATTTTGAGTATTTAATAAAATGGAAGGGACACTCGATGGAGGATGCCAGTTGGGGAAGCGAAGAGGAGATCCAAAAACATGGATAGACAGTGAAGGAGCTCATGAACAGGAGTTCATGAATTTTTCAGCTAGAGGAGTATGATGCAGGAGCATCGTAAGAAATCCAGCAAAGCAAGTGCAAAAGAGGAGGACAGATGGATATGCACCAATGCACATTTTGAGAATGTTTTGAATTTGAAAGGATAAGACATTAATGTAATATCTTGAAAGGATGCATTCGCATTTATATTTTGAGTTGTAATGCAAATATTGAGCGGTTTCTCTCATCTGTTTGTTGGAGGCATTTATTGTATTAAATGTAAAGTAGTTATAGTTTTTATTTTGATTAGATAGCTAGAGATGTAGGAGGGAAAAACTCAAGAAAGCTCCCTTGTATGTATTGTAATGTATCATTATTCTCATTGTAAGAATTAGAGAGCTATAGAGAAAGAGAATAGAAGAGAAGAGATTGTAGAAGAGTATATAAGCAGATAGTCTATGCTATAGAACCCATGGACAGATGCACTTGGATTAATATAAGGAAGCTTTGATCCAAATTTCATGGTGTTATGAATTCTTTCTACATCTATTGAATGGTATGTTTACAGTTAATTCCAGTCTCTGTTATGCATTTTTTTCAATGCTATGTGTATGTATGGTTTCATGACTGAATGTATGAAGTCTTTGAGAGGGAGAGAATGAGTTTCAATTGTTTCTCGTCCTAAGAATTCCTGCAAGAAGTGTAGTGAAAGTTCGCAGAGTGTGCATTGAAAGGTTCTTAGTTTACCTTAGACAAGCTCAGGAGAGATACCATTGTTCTCATACCAACAAAAGTGCAAGTATAACACAGAGTCATGCAAGGAGTGCACATGCCGGTTGAAGTCTTATATTTTTCTCAACCTAAGTGAGGGGTTGAAGGATTTTTGTTGCAATGAGTGCATAGAAGAGGAAGACATTAGATAAACAAAGGTTAACGTGAGTGTCGAAAGGAGTGTGCGCAAAGAACCCTTGAAATCCTTGAGTTTGCAGAAAAAAAAAAACTCAGAAGGGGTAGAGACTTCGAGGGATTCGAAGAAAAAACAAAAGGTTGAAGTCACTTTGTAGAGGTTGACCCCAGAAGAATGGACGCCAATTACTTTGTCTTGGAGCCATTGAAAATTTGAATAGATGGTGGAATTTTTGAGGGGGAGTAATACCGAAATTCCGTGAGCCATTGGATCTAGTAGATCTACAGAAAGGATAAGGATGATAACCTTTCAACATTCACAAACCTAGGAGGATTAGTATTCATTGGATCTGAATCAATGAGAGTCATTGATCTCTTGATTTCGGATCTCAACATTTCAGGAGTCGGGAGTTGGAGTAGTTGGCTGGTGTTACACAAATAATCTTGATATCGTGAAACGTGAAGGCACAACGCGATCGTGGTCATCGATCGAGGAGAAGGCACATGACCGTCAGATCTGGTCCTGGAGAGAGGTCCTAGATCAGGTTTCACGGTTTCATGGATGTGGAGTGTTGGGGTTGTATCATTCCAATACCCCCGAAATCATGATTCACAAATTACCTTTTTGGTTAAAGATTGTGGTCACATTAGTTGGTCACGCGGGTAAGAGTTTGCTCCTAGTGCTTGTTTTCACAGGTGTAGCTCCTAAGAAGGACTTGTGGTTACAAGTGTGAAGATTCCAGTTGGGATTTGAAGAGCCATTTTGACTCAAGGGGAGAGTAAGAATGATCCTTAGACCGGGAGGTCAAGAAGAACCTACTGAGGTAGGGGTGCTGCGCCACAAAGCAAGTCCATGGATTTGTTGTCAAATCAATTGCAAAAAATTTCGATACAACAGACTGTGGCTAGCTAGACTTAGAGTTTGGTTGTTCCCCCTACCCAAATGTCAAATGTACACAGTGTGCAGTTGATGAATCCCAAGGCCAACTAGAAGCTCGAGGGAAAAAAGAAACAACAAATAAGAAGGGTAAAGGGGATAAAAAGGCTACCAATAATGTTGGATGGGGAAAAACAAAGAAGAAGGAGTTAAAGTATCCATGTAATATCTTCATGGAAGACCACCCGACTCATCTATGCCCTCGGCTTGCAGAAGCCCATAAAATATTAGCATAGAAATAGCTTGATGTGATGATGAACCCTTTTCCACAAGGGAAAAACATGGCTCAAGCTTCAACGTCCACGAGCACGGCAGGTGGAAATCAGGGACCCCCCACGCCTACCAATAATAACCTGCTCGCAAATATTTACATGATTAATTCCAAGGCTCATTTAGCGACCAAGGACCAAGACTACGGAATGTTGGAATCTGTCGAGAAGGGCAAGGAAGCCACTAACCCACTGAATCCTCTCCAAATTGAGAAGGCTTGGGTGAAATGATGACTCACATCCCTGAAGGTGTGTTTAAGAAGGCTTCTCATAATCCAAACATGAGGGCCTCCTAGAAACACTCTGTTGTAGAGGATCTGGCACAGATCCATTGCACGATGTCTGCTTTGGAAGTCCTCTTAAGTTTCCCCTCGCAGAGAAAAGGTCTATTATCCTCCTTGGGAGTAGCAGATACTTGTAACCCGGGAGCGATCATTTTCAATCCAACCAACTTAAAACCCCATCTTCCTCACCATGTTTCCTTTTAGATAGTAGTGGCTTATACCAAAAAATCTTTTATGTGGAACATTTTATGCACAGTGGTTGATGAGGGTGCCCCGACTTGCGTGATTTCGTTGGCATGTTGGAAGGCCATTGGCCAGCCTGAGTTGTCTACATCGCCTATGTTGCTTACAACATTTGACGGTCGGTTGTTTAGACCAAATGGAATTATTCCTTCCTTCCCCATGTAGTTGGGACGTAAAACTGTGTGTCGAAGTTGAAGTGGTCGATGCACCTCTCGACTACAACCTATTGTTAAGAAGGACTTGGACTTATGAAATGCATGCAGTGGTTGCTATAGTTTTTCAAGTCTTGTGTTTTCTGGATGAGGGCTGGATTGTGACCATTGACCAATTGCCTTTCTCTCGTCTTGACCCTTCATCAGGGGATTCCATGGTCCTGATGATTGATAATACGTAGCCTAACACTATCAATTTGGGTGTTGGTTTGTTTCCACAGATGATGGGAAATTTTGATTACCACTCACCTTCTAGCGATGTAAGGCTTATATCAATTATTCCCGACCAGTTGAGGGATGAAATTTTGCAAGTATCGTCGTTTCGAACGAGCTAATTTGACGATTCATGGAATTTACCTTCCCCATTGGCTTCAATAGAAGGGATAGGGAATTGTGGCATGGCCATGCCCTTATCCATGGTTGATGTTGCATACAACATTTTCCAACAGACTTTGGCCAACCCTAATCTGAGTCTCGCACAGGAGTTAGATCTAGTTCTCGAGCCTACCTAGGCTCAAGATTCTCTTTCCACTCAAGATCCTTTAGACTTAGTATTTCCCCCTGAATATGTGATTCTCGAGGAAATGACTGGTCCCGGTAGACCTTGGGATGATATACATCATAGATTTTACTTCCTTTCGGAGTTAAGGAGAATAGAGGTGGGAGAATTTGTTTTGACCGTGAATGGAGATAATATTTTTCCTATCAATCCTCTAGCTATGCACAGATTTTATGATGAGGGTAACATGGAAAGCATTGCTACAATGATTCCAATCGATATATCCAAAACCCCTGGCATTGTGGAGAATGTTTTCATCGGAGCAGATTGGTCCATTGAAGAGATTCAAACTTACATCGATTTATTCAAATAATTTCATGACTTTTTTCCTAGTCTTACGAGGAAATTCTAGGCATCAACCCACGAGTTTTCGAGCATGAAATTACAACTTACCCTAATGCCAAACTGGTTCAACAGAAGATTCATATGGTAAATCCTCAAAAAGTGGCAGCAATCAAGGTAGAAGTAGAAAAAATGCTCAAATCCGATTTTATCTACCATGTACAATTGATGGAATGGGTGTCAAAATAAAAAAGAAAGGCTATTTTGGGAAGAAATGCATGCAAGATGAAAGTGACAGCTGGAAGGAAAAGAAGCACACACGCATGCATGGAATACCTAACGATGCTAAGGTTAGGGTTTTTATAATAAATTGTAATGGATGATGAGCCATGTTGTTCCTGAGTCTGTACTAAGGCTCAAAGTACAGTGTCAAGGCATCCGAAAAGAGGTAGAAGATGTATACAATAATAAAGTCTCATTCGATATGGGAAACTAAGGTAGATTTCTACGTTCCCTACGTCTGGCTTCCAACTGCTCTTGAGCAGTAATATCTCGTTCAATGGCTATCCATGAATGTTCAAGTTCTTCCCGGGTGTTGGCAGTTATGAGTATTGTATCGAAAAGATTTAACGCGATATGATTTTGATTAGAGAGTCCAGGATGAATATTCGGTTGAATAGCTACAGGGATAGTCATTGAGAAAACATCACAGTAATAAATGATTTATCGAGAGGTTTCGACGTTGTTCAATTTGGTTAAGGTGAAGGGAAACTTGTGCATGAAGAATGAAATAAAAACGCAAACTGAAGGCCTTTTCCCGTAACTGTGTTATTTCAGATAAAAAGGTGCGGAGTGGGAGAAAAACGTTTAACAGCAGATAATGTAAGGTTTTGGTCAATAGAAAACTCGCACATATGTGAAAGGAGAAACTAACACGGACATAATTGATATAGTGTAAATAAATAGATGATCCTGTAAATGTGAATTGGTCTTGCATCGGCTAATAGCTGGTGCAGAGGAAAGACAAGAAACACTTACGGAATGATGGAAGCCTTTCACTGCAGTAGTGGTTATACTAAATTGTAGTGATACACATCAATTATGTAGAGCAAAATGAAAAGAAATAATCAACATAAAGGAAACGAAAAAACAAAACAGACAAACTTGAGACACAGTCGTGACGGAATTAGGAATCTTCAAATCTGCTTGTATTAACTTCTTGAATGCAGAAAATCTATTACAATCCTTCCCAAAAAGGTCCAGCCCTTAGTTCTTCTTCCTCTGTTCTATTTATACAAAAAGGTGCCAAGTGGTTCCTTTGCATGACTCGGTGCATATGATACACTTGTCCGTAAAATTGGATACAAGCTGTGGCGGTTCCGTTTGACAGCCGTTAGGAGCGAAACCGCTCCATCTCTTCAACTCCGTTCTCAAGATGCGCCAGGTGCTGGTCTCTGCATAGACTCAGTGCATATCCTACATTTGTCTAGGAATTGGGATATGAGCTGTGACGGTTCTGCCTGACAACTGGCTTCTGCAGAATAGCAGTCTCGGGCTAATTGCAGAAGTTGATTTCCCATATATGCATCAACAATATTAAGGGTGCCGAGTTGTGTGTTGGTTTGAATTAGATGCTCATCAATTTGAGCCATCTCTGCCCTATCCATCTTAGAGATTTCCATCAAATTTCTCTCATTTTTCTCTTTTATGTCATGGGAGATCCGCTCCATATTTATTTGCCTCAACATCTCTGTGTCTCCTCCACTCTCCATCCCTAATAGCTCAACATTTATGTTTTTGAAGGTTTCTTCGAGTGAATTCGTCACTTTTTGTGCCTGTTCCTTGCTCAAAGCAATATCATGCTCCCAGCTCTTTAACAAAATATTACCCCTTGTCTGTTCGGAAATGGAGAGCCCGGGGGTCCCTGCTGAAAACCTGTTATTGGTAGCTATCACTGCTTCCTGGAAGATGACCCGAGCAACTTCTGCGTTTCTTTACTTGACAATAAGATTCTTAGAAATCTGATTCATCAACAAGCAATCCTTTTGAAACTCCCCGATCTTGTTTAGTAGGCTCTGTTGAGCAGAAGAGACCCTGCTCCGAATGTCGATTGCTCGAGATTTGACAATATCGACGTCAATCACCTTGCTTTCTGTGACCTCTAATTGAGCCCATAATTGTGTGATCGTATCCCTCTGGTGGCCGAACTGCACCCGACCATCTCGAATGACTGAATTTGCCTTCTCCAGCTTGGTCTTGAGGACCTCGATCTCTTTCCTATCGGCCAATTGGGCCAGCTCTATTGCTCCACTCGCTTGACTTTTAGCATCTTCGGCAGCTGAAGCTATTCGAGCTTCAAGAGTCTTGATTAACCGATTCTTTGCTTTGAGCTGATTTTTTAATGCCGCGACTGAGAATTGATTTGCTGTTGCGTATGCTCCCAGCGTTCTTGCAATCTCTGTGGCAAATTCATCTTTCCTTTTGTTCTTCCCATCAGTTATCACTTTGTATTTTTTGACAGTAGACTCTCCCTCCTGATGAAATTCCTTCTTAACTACAGCTTTTCTTTTTTTATCAAAAAAGAATTCATTAGGAGGGAGTTCCTCTGCCCTTATTGGTCTCAGCTCTTCGCCAAAAATCCATCCTTCCTGTATGTTTCCTTGCGCCAACTGAAAGGGTGTGACAGAGGTGATGGGATGCCCAATCTGTTTCACAGCCTTCCCTAGTGTACTGAGTGGATCTTTCTCTTTCGGGGGATCGGAGGTCTTCGTCCCCGCCTCCGGATTTTGAGTTTCCGGTAGGTTTGTGTCTTTTATTTCCACCTCCTGATTATGCTCCTTAGGAGGATCAACAGCCTCTTTTTCTATTTCGGGATTTTCCTCTCGCTCAGGACTCTTCTCCTTGTCTGGATTCTTCTCGGGCTCAGGACTCTCCTCCCACTCTCCTTCTTGATGTTTTTTGGGGTTAGATGTTTGCCCCTCAGAACTTTTGGCTTCTTTTTCTTTGTCCTTGGGAAGTGCCAAACCTCCCAGCACCACGGGGAGACATCGCTTCCTGTTCGCCTGGAATTTTAAGACAAAATCCCTGTCTTCGGCCGCTAGGGATTTGATTCGGAATTTTACTTCCGAATAGGATCTGGCTTCTCGGAAAACATCATCCGAAGGCGAGGATTCGTGTTCGAACCTCTTTAAGCCACAATTTCCTAAATGAGTACTTACGATCCTCTGTGGATCATGCCTTTTATATTCAATATAGGCCAAAATTAAGCCTTCTAAAGCTGCAGCCTCAGCCTTAGCATGTCCGGAATCTAGCAGGGAATATGAATTAAGCTGGATAGGGAAAGATGGCCATACCTTCTTTGCTGATGCTTTTAGTTCTTTGCTCACGCTGCCTATTACTGTCTGTCAAGAAATCTCGCGACATGCCATTTTATCGGGGATAAATTGTGGGAGCGCTAGAGGAGGAACAATAGCTTCGAATACTCTCAAATAGGAGAATTCTTCTTCCACGTACCAGTCTGCGATCTGGCTCAGATTCGCAGCAATGCCATCCGAGATGCAGGGTGGCAAAAGACCAAAAATGGTGACATGCAGGGGCACCATCACCCAATTAAAAATTTCATAAATAAACTCATTCGCATTATTTTCCCACAGTTTATCATGGTACTCATGCACAGTTTTTTCTCCGGATGGGCTCCAAGCCCAATTCATCAAAGAGAAAGGCGTCAGGGAGCATATCGCGTCCATAATATACGCGGACATGTAGAATTTGGACGGCTTCCCGGCTGCCTTCTGCTCCTGGTACTCGGTGATTTTGTTGAAAAAATTATCAGAGAGTATTTTTGCCCAATTGAATGAGGAAACTTATGCTACCCGAAAAATGAGGGGTGCCCACTGGACGAAAAAATGAGCGGTGTCCTCCAATCCGAAAAGCCGACAAGTCATCATCGCCACATACCTGTAGTTTGGTTCCAACGAAGAAATCGAATACACACCCTCGTTGTTCACCCTGAATGTGGAGGGACGAGATACCCAATCCTTTATCAAGCCTGGCATAGTCTTGTCAAATTCTTTGCACTCCTTCTCTTTGAAGTCTGTGAAGAATTCTTTGCCAAATGTGTATTCAGAGGTCGCTGGGAGCTTATACATAGAGTGGATATGCTCGGGCCTAAAAGTCCCAATCATGGCCTGTCTGTCATTCAGAATAGTTCTGGAAGGCAAGTCGACGTGATCCAATGCCCATCGGATCATATCGTAATATGGGAGCAACCGAGGTCTGGTTGCCACCAAGTGCATTTTCGACTGAACAATTGTCTTGTATCTAGTGTTCATGTCGTCCTTCACAATATCATAGTTATAGTCATTAGAATCTGAACAGTTTACTAACTCTGATTGCAGGATATTTGTAATAGAAGAACAGGTAGATGCTGAGCCGTCTGTCCGAGGTGAAGTATCTGAGACGTTGTCCAAACCCTGTGCGGCAACTTCGACATTTGCTTTAGCTCCTCTCCTTGGTGCCATAGTTGAAGCCGATGTTTTCGTTCTTCTGTGATAAACCTGCGTATACATACAGAGGCTAGTTCACTAGGAGAAATCTTGCTCTATATGTTTAATAAGAAATGTTTTCTTTTTAACAAATAAAACAAAGTCTCGTATATATTTTGAAAATCATGTACCTTGTCATCAGTCCGTCAAATCGTGAATAAAACCAGATTAATTGAAAAAATCCGATCTTATTTTCATCGTGGATTTACCCTAATTTCTCATTAATGTCATGAATATTGGGCGGCTTGACAGGTACTCAGGTTATGGAGAGTAAATGAATAAGCACCTCGTGAAGTGTGCCAACCT
>JASDQU010103792.1:374982-421945 GCA_032191745.1 Picea mariana | reverse complement strand
TATTTGGTGTAGGAGGTCCCTTTTTGGGTGGCATGTTGGCCAAATATCACTTTTGAGTCTTGATTTTGAGGTGGTTCTGCTAGACAATATTTATTCTGTTATATCTCCCAAGTTTCGGCCCTTCTGGGTATGAAACTTTCCTTTAGGTAGTTCTCTGATATTTATTCTCTGCAATTCCACAGGTCTGATTAGAATTGGATGTGCCAAGTGAAATTTACGGTAACTTCCTCACAACTTGCCGATTTTTGTCCTTTCCAGGAGATCTCACTTGTATAGAATGCCCCGCACAAAATAATTGATATAAAATTCTGAAACTCATACCCAAAATACTACGGACTGTCCAAGATCTAATGCAACCAGTCCCACTCAATTTGGATACTCCAACAAGAAGTTATGCTTGTTTTACCGGGAACACCTTCTTGATACTAGTCAATAGGACTAGTCAGATACCCTATCTTACACAAGGTGTATATACAAATTTAAGATGACCCAAAATATGAACTTTTTACCACATATACCTTACTAATTTTTGTAAATGTCCTCTAGAGTTCAGGGTCTGAAACGTTACAGAAAATTTTTTATAGAGAAAATTGCACAATGACTCATTTCAGGATGATTCCAGAACCCTATCTTGTAGAGGTTGTATCTATGAAAATATATGGCCTCAAGAGCTGAATTTTTAACCCAACGTACCTTGATCCGTCTAATAAATAATCTCCAAGCGGTTCCTTCTGAAACGTTGTAGAAAAAAAGTTATAGTGAAAATTTCATGGTGTCTCAGATGTAGCAGCGAAACCCCAAGACCTTGAGCTCTGATACCATATGTTAAGAACCAAACATCAATATAGCATAGAAAAACCTCAGGAAAAGTACTCAACGCCTTGAAAAAGAGATAATTTCAGATAATAAGCCTCTTCGAGGAGGCAACCTCCTTTTACCCCACTTAAATGTTCAAGTACAAGATGATTCAAAATGAAAATGTCTCCTTGGTATATATAGGAGACTAGGAGGTATAATTACAAATAATGGCCTAAAGCCGACATAATTAAAATAACATTACTAATCTAAATTACAACTAATGGCCTAAAGCCGACATAAATAAAATAGCATTACTAATCTAATATGCCCCAATTAAGGGGTAATGAGCCAACATTAGGGCTTAACATTGTAACAATCGTTGTCTGTATATAAATGGTTTTCAGGCATTTATAATTCTATCCAATGAACATATCGCTAACTATTAAGAAATGGTTGTCTAGCAATTATATGATATCATTGTCTTATTAATCATTATTTTTCAAATTGATGTCATACACAACAACAAATTCAACACAGTCATTCGCATATTAAAAACGATGTCATTAACATATAAAACATTGTCTATCAATTTCATTGTCAACAACCAATGTCGTTGTCCATTAACAATCTATTGATACATCTGTTGATAAAACTATTAATAAATATTTTGATATCGCTGGGTAAATACGAGGTAAATAGCCCAGTACATCATGGTGTAGATCTTGTGCAATATATTTAGATGGGCGCTTGCTTATATTTCTTAGAGATTAGATGGTGTCATTAATGTCCTTTGAATTTTGGATTAGTCTCCATGTTAGTATGAATTTCAAAACTTGTGTTATATGCTGCTTAATTCATATTAATTGTTATAATTACAATTTGATGATGACTCATTGTATCTGCCCTACATAACTTAGACACTATTCTGTGAACGTCTGCATTGTTTTGGGTTTTAGTTTAATTCAGAGTTTGTACAACTAAAGGTAACTAAGCATTATTTTTGTGGCACTGGCATAAGAATCTTCCACTTTTCTTAGAAATATAGTTTCGAGGTTTTTCTAATATCTGTTATTGGCATTGTTTTCTTGTCAACACATATCTAAAATTTGTGACTATCATTTTAAGTATATTAAAAAATCTTCAAAATTTTAATATCTATCGACAAATTCGTTGTGTAAATACATTAAAAATGGAAATTAAAACTCTACAAAATTAAATCTATACCAACAAATTCGTTGTGTAATTGAATTAAAATGGAATTAAAACTCTACAAATTAAATTGTTACCCAATGAAAATAAAGATCTGGGGACGAAAGGAATTCGGGTGGATATTTGGGGTCTCTATCACACACAAAAATGGATGGCACAATAACAAGCACACAAGACACAACATCAAGAACGCGCATCAAAATTTAACCATCGTTTGGCATCTAGGAAGGGGCGCTAGAGCTGATATCTCATTCACCAAGAAAATGCAAGGATCAATCATTCAACAATGACTCATTCAAAACACAGAGATAAACATTCACAATAAAACACAAGGATTAATAATTCAACAATGAATCGATAAAAAACGCAGAGTATAATCGTATTGTAATCAATCGAAGACACGGAGTTTAATCAATCAAAACATAGAGAATCAACACAACTCTGAGAATCAAACGTAGAGAAACAAATGATGGTGGACTAGAGAGAATAAACGCCCAAGAGAGAATTCCTTGTTGGGCAGAGATTGATCCTACAGTTATTATCCATGCACAGGAAAGCAGGGCATTTGAATCTAAGTCTTTAAACACCGAAGTGACTATCGTTGATTCATCTCCTGGCCGACTGCTCAGGCACAGACTAATAACTTAAAGGATCACAGAATAGAGGATAAAAACACAATCTGCATCTAGATCTTCTATGTGGAGAAGCAATAATGAAATATAAGAACAATCAAGGAACAAAGAAAACACAGGCAGGAGGTACAAGAATGCAGACAAGGTTTTGAGTCTGGGGCTAATTCTGGCCACATGCAAGGAGACAGTAACTCATAAATAAAGGATACCATGGATGGAAAGGGTTCTTACTGAATAAATCAAGCGACAAGAGGATTACAAATACCATAGGGAAAAATGTACAAGAAATCTCATGGCCGTGAAAACTTCAACTGAGCACAAAAAAATAAACATGTGTAACTTAAATTTCATTGCAAGTAACAATTTTAATAGTTGTACCTTAGGCAAGTGTGAATGCTCTGAAGTGGATTTCCCGCATGTGCTCCATCCACCTCCTTCTTTCCGACTGATGTGACCTCACCGATACCTCCCAACCAACGCTAGGGGTACTATTCTCCCCCCTGAGCCCCCCGAGACACAAAGGGGCCACGCACACAATACCAGAGAATGCTAGCACCCAAATATCCTCGCAAGGTCGAACTACCACTTGTTACCCGAGCTGGGTATCCCAACTCCCACAAGAGAAAGTTCAGTTAAGGTAAAATTTCAGTAGCATAAAGTTACGAAAGCCCCATGATCCCCCTACTCCTCCTCCAACATATCTTTTATAGAGTTTTCCAAGTAATTAGTTTCCCAAATTCTCATTAAATTCCTTTTTCATTTAATTAATTTTGAAAAACCTCCCCCGTACACATGCCGCCCGATCCCCTAGTTTCACCACAAAATCAATTTTAATAATTAATTAAATACTCCTATTTCCCTCATCCACCTAAGAGAATTCTTAAAAACGCTCATCGGTGTCCCAAAATTCCCTTACAATTCTTAAATGACTTACGCCTTACTTAAATCCTAGTTGAGTTCATAAATAGAAAGTTCCAAGGACAAGATTCCTTACTAAGTTAAACATTCATCTTTTTTCTTTATGTTTCCCCTTTTCTTTAAGTTTCCCTTTTTTTTTAAGTTTCCTATTTCTTTTAAGTTTCCCCCTTTTTCCTTTTCAACTAAAATTCAATTTACCAAGTGTAGATAAAACAACCATTTACCCTCTTTTCTTTTTAATTAAAAATTAATTTAGCAAGTGTAGATAAAAACAACCATTACCCCCCCCCCTTTTTTTAATTTAATCCACCATTTATAATTTGACTTTAATCAATTAGTTTGAATTTCTTACCCCCCCTTCTTGTTACATGTTTATTTTTTTATTTTATTTTACCACATGTTCTACTTAGACCTAGGTTTTAAATTCTCTAGGATGGGCGAAATTTTTAAGGGAAAAATTGTTTTTAAAATTTACTTTTCATATCATTCATTTTAATGNTAATTTAATCCACCATTTATAATTTGACTTTAATCAATTAGTTTGAATTTCTTACCCCCCCTTCTTGTTACATGTTTATTTTTTTATTTTATTTTACCACATGTTCTACTTAGACCTAGGTTTTAAATTCGCTAGGATGGGCGAAATTTTTAAGGGAAAAATTGTTTTTAAAATTTACTTTTCATATCATTCATTTTAATGTCGACTAGGTTTATTCACTTACTAGTTAAAATCGCAACGTGCCCTTCAGTACGCACTATGTGCTCCAAGGGTGTCACTCACCGCTTTTTGTTTTCCTTGTGCGATGTGCCCTTCAAGACATGGCACTACGTGCTCCAAGGGTGCCACTCGCCTCTTTCCATTTTCTTTGCGTGACGTGCCCTTCAAGATGCACTACATGCTCCAAGGGTGCCATTCGCCTCTTGATTGACTTTGGTAGATGTCAAACCCCTAGATTCAATACTCCGCTAGGTGATCTTGTGGGAGACTAAGGGCCTCTAAGGAATAAGGCTTGTGCCTTATTGCACACCCCTTAGAATCATCGTGAACGACTCTCACAGTCTGCCCTCACGACATCATGGGTCTTCTTGAACTAGGTAATTGTTAACCTACAGTTCGAGCCACAGTGAGATTTATAGTAGGTTGTGGTGGGGCTGCTGCCAAACCTCTCCCTCAATGTATCTGGTTGTCCTGCGTGACCCCTCTACTCCAAATGTGAGTCTGGTCGGCAAACTATCGTCAACCCGCATCCATCAATGAATCATATCAGCAATAATAATCAATCATCGTAATATCTAATCATATGTACATATGTCACATCAACAACATTCAAACCCAATAGTACACTCCTTGACTCGATCTAGAGTCCAAGGGGTTTCATCTATGCCTCTGCATCCTCAATGTCCAAAGTCCTGCACACTCAGGAGAACCTAGTCAATAGCACCTGTCTATGTAAATACAACAAAATAACATATCATCAAATCCATAATATCTCTTAATCATAATCAAAACAACCAATAGGTATCACTTGCACACAAGTGTCTTCAAAGAATAAGTTCACTCAGTGCCTGCAAGAGTGGGATGTTACATACACCCCCTCTTGGTTTAAACTTCGTCCTAAAGTTTCAAAGTATATAAGTGACGAATTAAAGTGTATCACAGTATCATAAGTCTGTCTATCAAGCAAAAATGGAAATTGTTGGCGTATATCATATGCGTCCTCCTAGGTCATCGAGTGCGAACTATAGTTGTCCCACTTGACCTGATCTAATTTTTGACATCGTAGCTATCGAATGCGATGGTCTAGGATGCGGATTGGCTCAGCTATGAGAGAACCCTCATCAAATACCTGCAAGGAACTCATGTCAATAAAATGTGTAGGATCACTAATATAATGTCTCAAAATAGATACGTGAAAAACATCGTGCATACGCCTCAAAGAATCAGAAAAGGCTAGTCAATAGGCCACGTGCCCCTTCCTTTCCACAATCCCAAAAGGTCCCATGAACCTAGGATATATTTTAGCACCCTTCGAAACTTGATCGAACTCTTATGCGGTTTCACCCGCAAGAAGACTCGATCCCCAACTTCATAACTATGATCGACACGATGCGCATCAACATAACTCTTCTATCGATTATGTGCTTCCTTGATCCTTTGTATTATTGCTTGCATTTTATCTTCCATTCCTTGGATCACTTTCGGTTGCACCAAGACCCTATCCTCAAGCCGATCCCAACTCAAAGGCATCTGACACGGTGGCCCGTAAAGAAACTTGGAGGACGCCATCTTAATGGTGCTTTGATAACTATTGTTATAATAAAATTATACCAGTGGCGAGAAATTCTCCCAACGCTTATGTTGGTCCATAACGTACATATGCAAAATGTCCTCAAAGATTTGGTTTGTTCGTTTGGTATGCCCGTCGGTCTCTGGGTGATACATGATACTAAAGTAAACATTGATCATCTATCAGATATAATCCTTTTAGGCACACCATGTAGCCTCACAATCTCACTGATGGAAAATCTAGCTATGTCAGGTGCTTGATACGTCGTATGCACAGGAATAAAATGAGCACTCTTCGTCAGAATGTCGACTACCACAAAAATTGAGTCATGTCTCCTTGCCGTCAGTGGCAATCCAACAATGAAATCCATCGAAATGACCTCCCATTTTGATTCCAGAATAGCGTGTGACTATAGTAATCATGTCGGATGTCTATGTTCATCCTTCACCTGCTGATATTTTAGACATCTTGCCACGTAGTTGACTATGTCTTCCTTCATTCCTTTCTAGAAGAATAAGGGTTTAAGGTCTGCCCACATCTTCATGACTCCTAGGTAAGCCATGTACACTGCTCTGTGAGCCTCATTTAGAATCAAGATTCTCAACTTGTCGTTGGGAGGTACATAAATTTGACTTTTAAATATCAATAATTTGTCGTTGTCCATGGTAAATCCTTCAAATTTTGGTACCATCATTGTGTTTTGTCCGATAAAATCCTTGACCTATTTTTACCAGTCATCATCGCACTGTATAGTTAGAATATTTTCAGGTAGATTCATTTGAAGAGGCATCACCGAAAAGATATGTGGTCTCTGACTCAATGCATATGCCACTTTGTTCACTGTCCCTTTTATGTAAGTAACCTCAAAATCGTACTCGCTAAGAAATTCCGACCAACGTCATTGTCGCACATTCAAGTCGCTTTGTGTAAAGATGTGTTATATTCCACAATGGTCCATTTTTAGTTCAAATTTCCATCCAATAAGGTAGTGTATCCAAACTCTCAAGGCATAAACAATGGCTAACAATTCCAAATCATGTGTTGCATAGTTCTCCTCATGTCGTCTCAACTTTCTCGAGATGTAAGTGATAACTCAACCATCTTGCATCAAGACTTCGCCTAAGCCTTCCTTGGATGCATCAGTTCATACCAAGAATTTTGTGTCCATTTCAGGGACCTTTAGTGTCAGTGTTGTTGTCAATATCTCCTTGAGCCTATGAAATTATTCCACACATTTCTCGGTCCAAACAAACTTCTTGTTCTTCTTCTGCAATTCTGTGATCAGATTTGCTATCTTTGAAAAACCCTTGATGAACCGTCGATAGTATCTCGCTAAACCCATGAAGTTACGAACTTTTGAGACATTCGTCGGCACAGGACATTCCATAATAGCCTCAATCTTTGCTAGATCCACAATGATACCCTCACCGGAGATGACATGCCCTGAGTAGTGAATCTTCATTGATAAAAAGAGCATTTAGCCAATTTCCCATACAATTTGTTCTCTTGCAGACACTGTAGTACCAAGCACAAGTGCTCGTCATGCTCCTCCATCATCCAAGAGTAAATCAAAATATTGTCAATGAATACTTAGACGAAAATGTCCAAATATTCACGGAACACCTCGTTCATCAAACTCATAAATACCCTAGGGGCGTTTGTCAATCCAAAAGGTAAAACAATAAACTCGTAATGTCCAAACCTCGTCTTAAAGGATATATTAGGGACGTCATCCTCCTTGATCCATAACTTGTGATACCCTGATCTCAATTCTATCTTTGAAAACATCGTCACTCCTTTCATGTAATCAAACAGATCATCAATCTTTGGCAACAGATATTGATTCTTGATTGTGTCCTTGTTCAATTGATGATAGTCAATGCAGAGTCTCCACGACCCATCCTTCTTCCATATGAATATAATAGGCACACCCCATGGTGACACACTTAGACGTATACATCCTAGGTCCAGCAACTCCTTCAGTTGCATTCTCAACTCCTGTAAATCCGGGGTCGACATCTGATAAGGTGTTCTTGCTATCGATTCAGTCCCCAGTTTTAGGTCTATGGTAAATTCCAATTCCCACTCTGGCAGCATCCCAAGTAACTCCTCAGGGAAGACGTCCCAAACTCTCTCACCACTAGAAGATGTTATATACCTTATGTTACTCCCTTCTTGTTTAACACAAGGATTGCATAAAGATTACATCCCTTTTGCATGATCTTCCATAGCTGCAAGGGAGAGATGAACCTCAGGGAATCTCTCTAGTTCTGACCTACAATCAGGCATCTCTATCCCTCCTCATCAACCATGCTCAACCATTTCTTCTTACAATTGAGTATCACCTCATGCGATTCCAACCAGTCCATATCGATCACGACGTCATAAGATCCTAAGATTGTGACGTACAGGTTGGCCTTGGTGACAAACTCTCCCAGGTTAAGGATGCAGCCCGTAACCTTCCCGCCAACCTTCCATTTGGCTCCCAAAGCCATTTCTACAAAGTTAAACTTGTCCTGATAGACTTCATTTACCTTAATTCTTTTAGCGCTTCCTAAGAAATAAAACTCTTTGTAGCACCAGGATCTATCAAAATTCTAAGGGTCTTGTCAACAATGGTACCTAACATCTCAAGCACAGTCGACTTGTGCTCTGACTGGCGGTTATTCATCGCTACAAGAATCCGATGGGCCTTGCCCAAGTCTCCCATGGTAGTGGGTCTGGCTAATCCAGATACTCTGGTCCTCTCCATTGGGTAGTCATGTTGGTAATATAGCTCCCCACATGTCCAACACCCTTTCTTCGGTCCAATACTCCTGGTACCCGAAGTAAAATGACATCGCCTTTCTCTCTAGCCATTCCTCGATGGTTGAGTTGTCCGTGAAACTTGTGGATTTGATAACTTATCCCTCTCGATTTCTCGATGAAAGCTAACAGTACTAGCTGGTGCACGTTGTGGACCCTCAGGGGTATAAGCACCCTGGCCTTATCTCAATACAGTTGGTGAGGCAAGGCCTATGACATTCCCTGGAAGGACCCTGTCAGACCATTATCATCCCTTACAGCAATAGAATCCACCCGAAGGACTTGCTCCTCCCCTTGGGGTCAGACTTCGAGGGCGTAGGCACTTCTGGAGGCGGCGCACCTCCTTCCACGACACCACGTTGTGAACCTCTGAAGCATCCTCTAATCGAGATCACCGCATGGACATGTTAAAGTTTTAAGTAGCGTTTGGTTATTACTCAAGGGTTTACTGCAGTGGAAAGCATGGTGATCCATAGTCGTAGGGTTGAACCCGCTTTGATACCATATGTAATGACCCCATCGTTATGACTACAAGCGACTCAACGCAAAAGCAATTTTTTTTTTTTAAGAAGGAATGCAACAATGACAGCAGTTAAACAACACAACTTGACGATGAACACAATGCATGCAGATTAGGCAATAGATAACAATGACTCAGCATACTAGTACATCATGCAACTGGACGAAACATGCGATAATGAATAGACAGATAAAAATGACTACCCGCCCGACACAAGAAAGACAATGCCTACAAGCTAAAGGAAAACATCAACAAACCTGACACAACGGATTCGACGACTAGTAACTAGAAACCTCTATGGTGCGCAAACCAAACACATTAAAGCATCACAAAACCAAGTACCAACATCAATTACAACTAACAATATGCCCACATTAGGAAGCATAAGACTCCGGCTAGGTTATCATTCACATCTATCTGTTAGGGCACACAATAATCCCCTCATTATGAATCATGTCATCACCAGGCGGTAGGTGTGACAGTAACCAAGGTGCAACATAACACATTTATACCAATAACCCAAGACAAATACAACGTGCTAGGAGACCGAATTAACTGTCAAAACACTTGAAGACTATACCCAAGCACCCAATCGACAAGTCAACAAGACGCAAAGGAAATATGACTCCTACAACAATCATACATCACATTAAATTCCTTGCGCAACAAATTTTATTGCACACATACATCAATTAAAGGACACGATTAGACATATATGAAATATTCCCTCGACAATCCATTCTACAACATGTATCAATTAAAATCCTTTCTCTTGTTTTTTTCAAGTCATTTATTAATTAATTAAGATTTTATTAACATAAAAGTCTCACTACAGTGGTCATTCACTAACATGAAATTCCTTGTATAAGCCTAAGTTAAATCTTCCAACGATATCCTTACCCTTCCCAAACATACATTCCTTAGAATAAAATAATTGACATATCCACACTCTTATGCATAGGATAATGAAAAACGTGGGAAATGCATGACCCTAAATTGCCTTATCAATATTAAACCCTATTAATTTAAATCTATATTAGTCATGTATATATATACTCTATTTACTTGCCTCTTTAACCATTACCATTAACTTATAAATTATAGACTCTTAAAAATCAAACATTCCTAGAAGGATGATCCTAATATGGGAACCCATTGAACCTGTCTGTAGCAATGAAATTACATCTATATCATATCATCCAAAAGTCCATAAAATTTTTATCATTTAAAATCTATATTCTTGGTAATGTTCACTATCTTATACAACATATTACAATAGTATAAAAGGATATAAATCCATGGTTCATGCACTTATATTCATATCAATGTTCATCTCGGAGTTTTGAGATAATCCAGGTTCCTCAAGCCATTCCTAAACCAACTTTTAATAATCTGTTAGGTTTCTATGCAAATCCATTTTATAACCATTAACATAGATTTATCCCAACCCTAATCTATCGCTAACTACATAGATTTATCTAATAGTTCAGTTGTCTAGAATTGATAACTTTGCCTAACACATATATTGCTATCGGTGTAAAAATGCAATCTGTAACAATCGTTGTCTGTATATAAATGGATGTCAGGCATTTATAATTTTGTCCAACGAACATATCGCTAACTATTAAGAAATGGCTATCTAGAAATTATATGATATCTTTTTTTTATTAATCATTATTCTTCAAATCATTGTCACACACAACAACAAATTCAATGCAGTCATTCTGGCCACACGCAAGAAGACAGTAACTCATAAATAAAGGATATCATGGATGGCAAGGGTTCTTACTGAATAAATCAAGCGACAAGGGGATTACAAATACCGTAGGAAAACATGTGCAATAAATCTCATGGCCATGAAATCTTCAACCGAGCACGGAAAAATAAACATGTGTAAATTAAATTTCATTGCAAGTAACAACTTTAATAGGCATACCTTAGCCAAGTGCGAATGCTCCGAAGTTGTTGTCCCGTACGTGCTCCGTCCAACTCCCGCTTGCTGACTGATGTGACCTCACCAGTATCTCCTAGACAATCATAGGGGTACTCTTCTTCCCCCTGAGTCCCCCAAGACACAAAGGGGCCACACACACAATACCAGAGAATGATATCACCCATCTCGCTTCACCAGGTTGATCTACCACTCGTTACCCGAGCTAGGTATCCCAACTCCCACAAGAGAAAGTTCAGTCAAGGTAAAATTTCAGCAGTGTAACGTTACGCAAGCCCCATGTTCCCCCTACTCCTCGTCTGCCATCTCTTTTATAGAGTTTTCCAAGTAATTAGTTTCCCAAATTCTCATTAAATTCCTTTTTCATTTAATTAATTTCGAAAAACCTCCCCCGTACACATGTCCCCTGATCCCCTAGTTGCACCAGAAAATCAATTTTAATAATTAATTAAATACTCCTATTTCCCTCATCCACCTAAGATCATTCCTAAAAACACTCATCGGTGTCCCAAAATTCCCTTACAATTCTAAAATGACTCACGCCTTACTTAATTCCTAGTTGAGTTCATAAATAGAAAGTTCCAAAGGCAAGATTCCTTACTAAGTTAGACATTCATATTTTTTCTTTACGTTTCTCCTTTTCTTTAAGTTTCCCTTTTTCTTTAAGTTTCCTATTTCTTTTAAGTTGCCCCCTTTTTCCTTTTTAACTAAAAATGAATTTATCAAGTGTAGATAAAACAACCACTTACCCTCTTTCCTTTTTAATTAAAAATTAATTTAGCAAGTCTAGATAAAAAAAAACATTACCCCTTCTTTTTTTTTTTAAATTAATCCTCCATTTATAATTTGATTTCAATAAATAAGTTTGAATTTATTACCCCCCTTCTTGTTACATGTTTATTTATTTATTTGACCACATGTTCTACTTAGACCTAGGTTTTCAATTCGCTAGGCTAGGCGACATTTTTAAGGGAAAAATATTTTTAAACTTTACTTTTCATATCATTCATTTTAAGGCCGACTACGTTTATTCACTTACCAGTTAAAATCATGACATTCCCTTCAGGATGCACTACGTTCTCCAAGGGTGCCACTCGCCTCTTTCTGTTTTCCTTGCACGATGTGCCCTTGAAGACGCAGTACGTGCTCCAAGGGTGCCACTCGCCTCTTTATATTTTCTTTGCGCCATGTGCCCTTCAAGACGCACTACGTGCTCCAAGGGTGCCACTTGCCTCTTGACTGACTTTGGTAGACGTCAAGCCCCTGGAGTCAATACTCCACTAGGTGATCTTATGGGAGACTAAGGGACTCTAAGGAATAGGGCCCCTGCCTTATTGCGTGCCCCTTAGAATCATCATGAGAGACTGTCACAGTCTTATCTCATGACATCGTGGGTCTTCTCGAACTAAGTAATCGTTAACCTACAATTCGAGCCACGGAGGGAGTGCTAGTAGGTTGTGGAAGGGCTACTACCACACCTCTCCTTCAATGCCTCTGGTTGTCCTGCGTGACCCCTCTACTCCAAATGTGAGTCTGGTCGGCAAGTTATCGTCATCCAACATCCATCAACAAATCATGTCAACAATAATAATCAATCATCATAATATCTAATCATATGTACATATGTCACATCAACAACATTCAAACACAACAGTCCACTTCCTGACTCGATCCAGATTCCAAGGGGTTTCATCAATGCCTCTGCATCCTCAATGTCCAAAGTCCTACACTCTCAGGAGAACCCAGTCAATAACACATGTCTATGTAAATACAACAAAATAACATATCATCAAATCCATAATATCTCTTAATCATAATAAAAATGACCAATAGTATAATAACCCGGATCACTTTCACGCAAGTGTCCTCAAAGAATAATTTCTCTCAGTGTGCGCAAGAGCGGGATGTTACACCATTCATTTTTCTTTCAATCCCTTTGCTAATTTCAAGACTTTCCACCAGAGACTCGCTTTTCCCTTTAAATTGTAAATGGCCATTCTACCTTTCATATTACTAAAATAGTTATAAATATGAAAGTATTTCTTAGTTTCCAACAACCATTCTTCATCTTCCTCTCCAATATTAGATTCTCCATCGAAGGTAGAGGGTTTTATCTTTTTGAACTCACCTTCTAGGTGGTCCACTTGTTTTCTTTTCCTTCCAGTAGATGCTTTGTTTTATGTCATATGTCTGTCTTCGAATGAACTGTCCTCTTTTTCTTTTTCATGACTAGAGTTCTTAGAGGAATGTTTGCTGACCTCTTCTTCTCTTTCATTGTATTTTGGACTCTTCTTTGTTACTATATTGTGTAGAAACTTACTTCATTGTTATGTTCTGGGTCTCTAGGAAGTTCTTGATTTTGATTCCCATTAGGTCTGTCTCCTTCCTCATTCTGTGCTGACATTTTCACAGAAGACAAAATTTTATGTTTGTAACGATAAATATGTTCGTTATATTTTTCCTTTAAAGAAAAAAAAACACAATTCTTGTGTTGCCCTGAGGTCCAAGCATTGTAACCTAAATCTCTGATACCATATGTAAAGTACCCCAAATTTCACTAAAATAAACAATTTTTTTCAGGAAAACCAAAGTCTATTGATTAATCAAAATTGTTCACGACACGGAAGGTAATCCATTATACATCTTATTTCATTATTGTATATGCATAGCATTTTTACTCCACTATCATTATCCATCCTAAATGATGAAAGATATTTAAATTCAACCTATCTCTTACTGTTATATTTCTTCATAGCATCGCTATTAGATTAGAATCATACACTTATTCGTATTGAATAATTCATGACCATGGCTGTCATAGTCCTTAGCATAAGCACTAGGGCTATGTCAAGACATGCTAACCATATTAAAATAATATCATAAACTATATTATAAAATATGTAAGAGATCTAATTCATGGCAACAAGACTAAAACTTTTTCAGACATAGTATTGAACTAGGATACATACTATCCAAGTTAAATATTATGCGCTAGGGTTTATAACACCCATAACATCATACTACTTTACCATAGTGCAACAAACTATGTTTATACAATGAAAAGAAAATGATGTACATAAACAATAAAATTTGTAACCCCACGCATAACTAACATGGCTTTCCCCGATCTAAGGTTAAACATATACAAAACATTTAAGTGTTTCATAATTAGTTTTTGAGGTGGATGACAGGTCAAGTCTGAACCTAAGCCGTTCTAGCCTGTATACATTTACGTTTTGGCTGACCCATTAATGGTGATAGGTCTATCCAGTACCCTCCAGAACTGACACTACAGGGGAAACACCCAATGTAGGCTCTCCACTTCCATCGATTTCACGTGGCATAGGTATGGGGCATACCAATCGCTCTTNTTCATAATTAGTTTTTGAGGTGGATGACAGGTCAAGTCTGAACCTAAGCCGTTCTAGCCTGTATACATTTACGTTTTGGCTGACCCATTAATGGTGATAGGTCTATCCAGTACCCTCCAGAACTGACACTACAGGGGAAACACCCAATGTAGTCTCTCCACTTCCATCGATTTCACGTGGCATAGGTATGGGGCATACCAATCGCTCTTACTACACTAGCGAGGGGATCAAGGTATCATTCATTTTTTTGCAGTTTCCTCTTTTGTCTCGTGAAACATTTTTCCTCTGCACTGTATGCGACCAACAATTTTGGTAATGATCGTCTCTAGTGAGGGATGGAAATAAAAACGCATTCCAGGGTTCTCCACGTGCATGGGTGATTAACCGTTCTATTGCTTATGTTCTCTATGCAATGTATTTTTAAATAACTTCCTTCCATGGTCTATGCAATGTATACTTTGTGTAATGTATTTTTACATAATTTTGTTCTTTGTCTATGTAATGTAATACTCTGTGTAATGCATTCTCCATCTAGTGCAATGTAATATTTGTGAGATTCGATATCACATACCTTATGTTTTCTTTCTATTTTGTGGGTTGATATCCCATGATAGTTGTACCTCCCTATGCGTTTTTCGTTCCAGGTTCCACCGTGTTTACGATTTAATTTGTAAGTTAGGTGAAATCCCTTAAATTTATTTCTTGGGTTTGATGGGGTTATTGATTTTTCCTCTATGTTGAATATCATTATTCAAGACTGTATTTGTTTGGGTTCCTTCCCAGTTAGACCGTGGTCAGAATCGTTGTTACTATAAGTTAAACCCTCTAAAAAAAATCTCATTTTTTTTCTAAACTGAACAAGGTCGTTACACCCACGACCTTTGTCGGGAGGGTGTTGTAAAAGAAAATAACCTTCAGTCGAGAAGACTATATGGGTATACCCTGGTTGAAAATCACAGTCGAAATATTTCAGTGTTATTCTTACAATCTGGAATTTGTCCAAACCCTCGAAACTTACTATGCTAGTTGACATTGTTACATACTTGATTGTTGTTTAAACTCTATAGGTAATTTCATAATTACACTCTATACATGTATGGAAACATTAAAAGGGCCTTATTCGTTTTTGAATCTAGAAACAAAACTTATTTTTATTCTCTGGTTGTAAAATTTCTACGCCGGGAAGAATCGTATTATGTCCCATGGCCACCTCAACGGTGTCCTTTACTTGATCGCTCGTCTGATATAGTTATAATTAAACCATCCACGTAATTTAAGGTTTTTCTTATGTCGATAACTCTGTAGTAAGAAAAGAAAACATGGTATCCTTGTTTATTAATTGTTATACCCTAAGCTTGTATTCATTCGCCACATCATCCTTGAATGTATGAGGCAAGATAATCATAGGGTTTGAGCACATTTTTTCACTGCTTAATTTTAACCTATGAAATAGGTTCTTACTGTAATTTTTATGCACTCAGATTTCATCCTTTGCACTTTTGTAAATGCTATTTAATTTAAAGTTCCTCTCTATGATTATTACCATATAGAAAAATATGACCAGATCGCACCTTGTGCGTTTCTGTCATTGCCTCTTAATTAATACTTTCTTTACTGCAATAATTATCCTCGTCGGAATTCCCTTTGTGTATTATGGAACAAAGAATAGTTTTTTTGTTAAATTTTAGCTTCTCCACGATAATTTCTTTCCGTTCTTTGGTCCTTTGTACAAGGTTTGGAAATTCTTGGAAGTGATACTTATTGGGTTAATAAAATATTCCCTAGATTACAGTCGGTATTTCTTGGTATAAATGTTCTTGGTACTTTACAATGAAAGACGTGTACAAGGATAACAAACTACAAAATTTGATTTTAAGTCTATTTTTATTTTAACTTTTTTGCAAGTAAAATAAATTTCTCATGTATCTCAATTGATGATGGGTCCCTTTGTCTTGCAAGGGAACCCATCAGATTAAATACACACCCACTCCCCTTCCTTAGTCTCGGGTCGACGACTTCGCAAGGAAACGAAGGTACTCTGATATGAAATCAATATCCAAGATAAGTATAATTTGACTCTTTTATTTATTTCATTCTTTAATGCTTGTACATTAGTAAGTTACTAATGCTATTGTATGGCTCTTTTACAGGTTGGAAGAACATCTAGTGCACTTGGTGAAGTAAGCGTCCTGCCACAAAAGCTATCTAGGTTCCATCTTCTTCCACCAGTCCATGAACACACTCGCAGACAATTTTATGTAGTCTTTTAAATCTTCGTTTAGACTAGTTATGGAGTTCTTGGGTCTGTGGAAAACCCAAACTGTAAAGTGTTGGTCAGGGACCCATTATTTGAAATAAATATGTATATATTTTTGTCAAGTAACATGTGATCTACCATATCATATATCTTTCTTTGATAATAAACAAAAGCATGTATTGGGACTTTTATTCTTTGTACTCAGCATAATAGTAGAAATACAATATAGTTCGTTTATACTTTTATTTCCGAAGTATTTGATTATATACAAGAATGAACAACAATTGAGAGGATAGATCTATCATGGACAATAGGAACATATTCACAATTTTTTATACTTATATATACATATAAATATATAACATACCACTACAGGTATTATTACACGGTGGAAAACCACAAAACTAATATGGCTATACAGTCCGCTTAAACAGATTTTGCTTATAAATATAGTACTATAAAGTATGGAATAAAATGTATAACATTAATAATAAAACATCAACAGTATAACATCAACAATTTGAGTACATAGCTGAGATACATATTTGAAAAATTGATGTTGTGAAAACAAATGGAACAACCACGTTCCACCGAACTGTAGAAATAGAACAACCACAATCACTTGTCTTGATCACCCCCTAGCCTGAACATGACTCCGTAACGGAAAACCAAATTACACTCCTTAGCCACTGTCATCTTCAACAGTTCATAAAATGTTTTTCCTCACACCAGATGTTCTCATAACAACAAAAATAGTTCTCAATCCCAACATACTAAGTAACGTCCTGCCTCCGACATATGTTGTATATATCTTATGCCTAGGCCTTTCCATTTCGTTCCCTCCTTGGGAAATTCGTAGTTTTACAAATCCCTAATTTTTAAGGGTTGCTAGTGGCCAAATTCAAATTCTGCCACTTGTAAAAATCAGCTCTGAGTTAAATCAAACATGTTCCCCACTCATGTAGTCACAGTCAACTATTTTTAACCTGGTTGTTCCATTTCTCTTCCAACATTTAATTAATTAAAAGGTTTGTCTCATACATGTGGCCATCAAAAGAGGAAAGTTAGGAAATTCAAACCTTTTCCCAACATTCATAAAATAATAATTACAAAATCCAAGATTCTAAATTCGGATTTTCCATAAATGGAAATTTATTCTTAAATTCGGATTTTCCAAAAATGGAAATTTATTTCTAAATTCAACTTGGAATTTAATTTATAATAATTTTATGATATCACAACTATATCTAGGTTATTTTATTTTATACATCTCATTAAACTTGGATCTCTATCGTGCAAACTAGCCTTTATTTGGTATACAATAGTTGGCATAAATTGGGTTAATGATCATATCCTTAATGTGTTTATCTTGTGGATATAACCCAAGTAACAAGGTAACCCTAAGAATTTCTAAGTATTACCATTTCTCTTGGGTTACTTCAAATTCATGCTTACAACATATGCAATAGTATTTCTCTCCATTAATCTATTGGTACATGGATTTATATGTTTTATATATTATGCATTATGCATTATGTGATTAGTAAAGACATAATATTTGATTTGTCGTAGTTAATATGAAACACACTTTCCCACCAACGAGTTAATTTTTAAAAAACCTAAAGATTCTTCATGGACTTGTATTTTATATATGAAATTATCTCATCTAACTAATTTGAAAGTATGTTTTCCAAAGGGGATATTTATGTGGAATTAGTTCTTATTCCATTATAGTAACCTATGTTTCCAAAACAAGGGATTGCTTCAATTTTTGCAAATTTTAGAATTTGTTTGTTTGGATATTTAGACGAATGTTGATTGGTGTTAGCTAGAAATATTAACGAAATAAGTGCGATATTTTCTCCAATGGAAGGGTGACTTTTTTTATGAAGAGAGAAATGTGTACATACAACTTTATGAATTTAGGAGGAAACCATATTTATCGTCCATATTTATGTGTGATAGATTATTTTCCATATTTATTGTCCTCATATTTTTAGAGGAAAAAGGGGAAGCAATTCATTACTACCCTATTCATATTTTCAAGTGTTACGATTAACTCTATGGTTTGCATGACAATGTTGGAATAGTGTTTACAATCCATTTACTTAAAGGAACGAAGCCAAGGGTATTGAGGGTTACAACCCTGAAGGGATTTTTAAAGATTTTATCACCAAACAAAAGTATGTCTTTTATTTTCCTTATTCCAAATGAAAATATATGTCTCTTATATATTGGAAAAACCTTAACACTTGAAAAATCTATAAGTTGAAGGAAAAGGTGTGACCCCATTGCTAAAACTTGTATGACATCATGACAACATAATCATTATGTGATTACAAATATTGAATGTCCATTTAAGTCTTATGGAAAACATAGTCACCTTCTCACTCCTGGTTGGATGCAAATATCCTAAGAGGTAACTTGGCCTCCTTGAAGACACAATCTAAAACTATTTCTAGAATTTCTTGTAGTGGAAAGGTTCACCAGAAAATTCAGTCTGATGTAGAAGAAATTTATAAAAGACATTCATCCTTGAGTATGAACAGAACATCCAATTCTTGAAAGAGTTGGAGACTTAGATCTTTGGGTTGTCTAAATAAATGGATATGTTTATGTCTAATACTCATGGCTGGTTATGTAACAATGAGAAGTAAAATGATTTTTCATGAATAACTGAGGCTCAAGGTATTCTTAGAGACCTTTTGTGCCAATGTAAGGTAACAAAGTGAAGTACACATTTTGAATCGTTCCATAGAAATTCCAACTCTATTACTGAAACCCAATTCGAATTAGGGGTAGAAAATCATGTTAATCAAGACTCTTGAACATCAATTAGGTTTCTTAAGTATGGTTAACTAATAAGGGAAATGTGGGGGCGTTTACATTAGACTCTACTGAAGTTTCCTGTAAGGAAAATTTGTGCAACTTTATTTGCAAAGTTGTTATTAACCTCATCTAGATGATAACATTTAGAATTAACACACAAGCTTCCAAACTTCTCAGCTAACTTACACACTGATTTTAGAACCAAAATCATGAATGGAGTATTTTTCACTCCCATCCATTGTTGTCTTGGGAATCGAGTTTTCCCGATCACTAGAAAAAGATCAAAATTAAAATATTTTCCTAGATTATCCAAAATGAGAACTTCTAAAGAAGAATATTGTCTCTTGTATTTATTTAATCTCTTATTAATAGGGCCTTTCTCATTA
Source organism: Picea mariana (assembly GCA_032191745.1). NCBI lineage: Eukaryota > Viridiplantae > Streptophyta > Pinopsida > Pinales > Pinaceae > Picea > Picea mariana. Next base: position 401,981 of record JASDQU010103792.1, on the reverse strand, counting down.
TTAAACGATTTTTATATTTGAGATAAATCGATTGTCTGATCACCATACACGATAGAGATAAATCTATGTCCAGGATATAGAATAAACATACAAATATCTCTACCATTTAGTTAGATACATAAGAGAAAAACTTGAAATATAAAAACATTCATTGCATAGGAAAAAATGTGGAATAAAATGAAATATTTCCTATCGTATTTTGTTAAAGGAAAATTCAAGTATATTAGAATTTGAAGGAACTATATTAGGATCTCAAGGAACTCTAGCGTTATGTATTTCAAACAGTGATAAGGGAAACACAAATGTTGTGAACCTATGTGAAAGGTGATTCCAGCAAAGTTCTTATTTAACTGCCAAAGTGCTTAGATTATGAATAAATACTTAATCTCTATATTTAAAACCCTCATAACACTGTTGAGTTATGAGTGAGGTTAACCAGGGAATCTATCTAAATATTGTATTTTTTTACTTCTAAAGACACTTAGGATTATAAATGAATCAGAATGTTGCAATTGAAATGTTGTTTGTTGTCTAAAATTTGAATTTCATGTAGAAAAAAAACCCTAGTTACCATAGAAAACACCAAGTAATCAAACTCCAATGTTACAAGAAATATAGGTATTAACCATGAAATCCTAGTTCGAACACCAAACTCTTGATATTCCCTTGAGAGATTACACTTTGTTTCAAGGGTCACAACACATAGGCTAAAGAAATACAAAAACCATTACTAAATAAATACAAAAAACCCTTAGTGAATCAACTCATAAGAGATCAAGGGGAATCTTTGTTTGATATCAACAACACAAGATAAAAATTTGATCAATGATAGAAAAAAATATTGATTTTGGTGGCAATATTCGTGTTGTGGGCTAGCTAGGGCCTCCTCTGTCGCTTGTGGTGTGGGCTAGCTAAGGCCTCATCTTTCGGTCGGATTATTGACTAGTGGGCCTCCTATGTTTCATGTTGTGGGATAGTTAGGGAATCCTTTATCTCGCGGTGTGGGATAGTTGTGGCCTCCTATGTATCTTGTTGTCGGGGTCAGGGTTCTCATTGTCACTATCGGGAGCTTGATCCACTCCATGACGCTTGTTTTCTTTGGTTTGTGGTTTTCTTATGTTTTTATAACACAATATAATATATATTATATAAATAATCTATTATATATCGCATATATATAATAAGTTTATATATATATATATATACATATATATATATATATATATATATATATATATAATATATATTATATAGTGGGCCTAATGGCTAATAACGTCTATTTACTCCTTGGAGGTCATAGATTCAAATCCCGACAGGGGTAGGGTATGTATATCTTTGTAGAATTTAACCGTGGAATCACTACAAAGAGGGGGTATTATAACCCTTAACACCCAACCCTTGTAAAATATAATCACCATAACCCCTAATCCTTAACCCTATAGTCATTATTTCCTCTTACATATAACCCATATTACGCTTAACTCATATGAACCCTAATCCCTACCCCATATTCGTTTAACATTTATATCCTTTAGAATACTTCACATCTATAAGACCTAGTACCTATAATCCCTAGTGCTTGACCACTATATTTCCTAATACATATAAACCTTAACCATAATACCATAACCTTATAACTTCTAATAGTTAAAAATTATAAAACTTAAACTATCTGAAATCTCTGATCTCAAACCTTAAACTAGTTTAATAGTGATCCATTGTTTTTGGAAAGTTCCGATGAAGATTCTATAGGAATGACAGACTTGTTCATTGAAACCTCATCACAATATGATGATAACAATGATGACAAATATGATGATGGATGATTTCATCTCCTTCATAGTTAGGTTATATTTTTTTCATTTGATTGTTGAATTCTTTGTGTGAGTCTTATTTGAGTCTCGAAACCCTCACATACCGTCAACGCATTCATCTACTATAACCATGTCAAATTTCAGTGCATACAAGCACAAACTGGAAAAATTCCAACCTTGACCCCATTCACAGGTCACTCTAGATGGGGTCAAATTAAAAACTAATTTCCACTAATTGGTAATTAATGGAAAACCTTGAAAATTGTTAGATGAATGGAATTTAAAATTGTTAGATGAACGTAATTTAAAATTGTAGATGATGGTATAAACTTGAATGAGTTTCTCTTGGTTTTAGACCTTGTGTATGGTAGATGAGATCTTAAAGAATCCTTTAGGCCCTTGAATACTACTTTCTTTATCCATATACCATGTACAAAACCTTAAGAGTCATTTATAGTTCATAAAACCTTGTGATGGTGCTAATATCACACATATGGTAAAGATTTCATTTATAGGGCATATGTGGTGGTTTTAGACCCTATGAATTTTTGGGAGTGATAAAAGTGTATTGTACTCCTTAATACATTTATAGTTCCTCATAATACAATGTCCATGACTTGGAGAAGCATAGTTTGAAAAAATGCAATGCTATCCCCTTTCACTGGTCATTGTTTCTAGAAAGTTTTGACAAATATTCTATAGGAATCACAAAAATTTTCATTGAAACCTCACCACAATATGATGATAACAATGATGACAAATACGATGATGGATAATTTTATCTCATTCACATTTATGTTATAATTTTGTCATTTTATTGTTGAATTATTTGTGTGAGTTGTATTTGAGTCTCAAAACCATCTCATACCATAAATGCATGCATCTACTATAACCATGTCAAAATTCAGTGCATACAAGCATAAAATAAAAAAAATTCAATGTTTGCCCCATTCACAGGTCACTCTGTGCGGGGTCAAATTAAAGCATAATTTCCACTAATTGTTAAATCGACAAACTTGAAAATGGTTAGATGAACGAAAGATAAAATTGGAGATGATGGCATAAACCTGAATGAGCTTCTCTTGGTTTCAAGAATAATATATTATCTACTAAACAAGTCCAACCATGTGAAGGTGGAAAATCATATGGCCCCTCCTCCCCCCCACCCCCACCACATCATTCTCAATTAACCAATACCCAATTTATCTACTATAAAATATTTGAAAGAAACATAGTAAGAATCAATCACAGAAACTAAGAAAATGAAAATTTAAGGTAAATGAAAGAGAACAAATCAACTGAAAACATATAAATACATACCTCATACATTTCAACATTTCGATATCATTAATATTCTTCTTCATCCAACTCATCATCTGTATCATCCAGTTCAAAATTGATGTTGAAATGATTGGCCATATCAACATCATCATCAATGTCATCATTTCCAATCATATCGTCATTTATATCATCATCAAGAACATTGTCTCTTACATTTGGTTTGAATTTTTCAAGTTATTCATCTAACACATCGTCTATATCATCTCCATCTAGAACATTGTCTAGAACATCTCCTTGAACTTCTACGATGTCTTCGTCTGACACATGAAATAATTTCTCCTCTACCTCATCTTCTTCTTCAATATCATCCTATTTCACTACATTATACTTTATCGGACTTCCTCTTGGATCATATATAACAAAATATGACCAACCCCCTCTACCTGGAACCTATGAGTAAAATACATGTTTGCATTGGCTTGGAAGAACATAGGGCTCTGATTCTGGCTCAAAATTCCTTGTATTAACCATGGTAAATCCATTAGCATGTTTATTAATATTTCTATCAGGATCATTTTCATTCACTCGTAGCATGTACCATATGATGTCGAACATAACTTATTTGAAGGATTTAAATTCACACTCAAGTATATCATCCAAAAACCCATAGTATCGATTTTAAAAGACTTCTTCATGTCTGTCACTTCTAGAGGAAACATCAGTGACTTGAAATACTACAGTTATCCCACTATCAGAAGTTTTAATATTTTCATCCAACTTTTTTATGTGAAATATGTCGCCATTGCACCACATAGCCTTGTGGCGTTTCAACTGAAATATTTCAGACACGTAAAAAATGCATTGTCAATTGATAAACATATTTATACTTGGAAATTATGCAAATTAAGAAAAACAACACGCCATATACATCAAAATAATATTAAAATAAAATAAATAGTATGGGTGAATATGCTTTCACGTTTATCGTTTAAACCATATTCTAAATCAATTTCCCTCTATGTAAGATTGGTATATCCTTTATGTTTATCTTCTTTGACTAATTTATCCACACCATACCATGATAACCTACCATTATTAGAATTTATATATCGCTCAATCCATACCTTCATACAATAAAGATTGTTTGCAATGTATAAAGGTATTGGATCCCACTCTCGACCAACTTTATTAAAATAAAAAAAATTCACATATAATCAATTACCATGGTATACCTTCATAATAATGGATTATGCAAGAAGACTAAAAATTACATAAGTATGATATACATAAAAAAAAAAAAGTCAAATGTATTATAAATGTTGGAATACTGAGAGGGGGGGTGAATTAGTATGAGCACTTTTACCACTTTTCACCACAATATATAAACTTCGACTTTATCAACAATATATCATCAATGTATACTCTATGATTGCATTCAATATATCATGGGAATATAAACATAAGCAACATCACATCAAATACAAAGTACACCAGAATTTCCGTGGAAACCCAAATGGGAGAAAACCATAGAATGCTTATCTTATATATCAAAGAATATATTCATTGGAAGCACCAAATTACTAAATCTCCAACTACAACTGTAACGAGGAAATGACCCCCTATTTACAGGCTCCAACCTTAAGGAATCTACAATTCCTTGAATTCTATATCTCCAACCAGAAGGAGGCTACAACCCATTGATTCTTAGGATCCAACCTGAAGGAATATCCAACTCCTTGTGTTCTCTGGCACCAACCGAAAGGAGGCTGCAACCTCCTTTTCTTTCCCCATCCTACTGCCTTGAAATATAATTGTATACCAAACTATCACTACCATAATCACTGCCACTGTCACTACCACTATCGTGTCCACCTATAACCTATCAACATGTCACTGTATCCAACCTTTCATTGTCACCAAAGTATCACTATGATTGATACAAAACTAGATCCTTGATCACTAAGAGCATCTCTCAACCAAATGCTCAAACATCACCAAGACAAGGCTCTACAAATCATGTGCCAAGATCACCAACATATCATCACAATATATGTATCTCAACCATATACCAAACCTGTACCATAAAGTGTGCTAAACTTGTACCATACCATGTATAACCCATGTACATCAACCCTGTATGTCAATACATGTACCATGTACAAAATTGTGCATCAATCATGCACCAAAACCTATACCATACCATGTATCAACCATGTACCATATCATGCATGAAACTTGTACCATAACATCAACCATGTACCAGCCTGTACCATAAATCATGTACCATGAGATGTGCCTCAACAATGTACCATATCACTCATGATATGTCTCAAACATCCCATACACCATGTACCAAAATATATCATCAATAATGTGTCAAGATAGCCAATATACCAAGATACCAATATATCCAAGATATGCTTCTAATCAATGTACCAAAACATTGAATGCATGTACCTCAAACACGCCTCACACCATGCACCAAATATGTGCCTCAAGCATATACCAATGCCTCAACAAGACACCAAAGGCATGACCATCACATTATGAACATGTAACCAAGATATACCTCAAACAGTGTGCCTCAAGTATGTTCCAACAACCATAAACCATATACCAAGAGATACCATCAAACATGTGCCATATCACTCATATACCATATATGCAAATTATCCTGGATGTGTCAATGTATCAACAATATTCATCGAGCATGTACCATAACAACCAAGATAATATACCAAGTATATGCCTCACACATGTACCGATCGTCAAAAAGATGTGCCTCTAACAATGAACCATAACAACCTTACACATTGTACAAAGGATATATCTCAAGCATGTATGTACCTCAATCATATGCATCCATGCACCCAAGGGGCATCCATGCACCCAAGGGGCATCCATGCCTTAAGCATATACCAAATGATCCATGATAAATACACATAATAATGCACCTTTACTCATGAAGAGGACCTAGTGCATATCATCTCAAACCAAAAAACCTTCCTCAAATTGAGAATCAACAAGATGACACCTTCTTAAATCTTTTTCAGAACAAGGTGTCATCAATAAAGTGTCAAGATAGCCAATATACCAAGATACCAACATAGCCAAGATATGCTTCTAATCAATGTACCTAAACATTCAATGCATGTACCTCAAACATGTCTCACACCATGCACCAAATATGTGCCTCAAGCATATACTGATGCCTCAACAAGATATCAAATGCATGACCATCACATTATCAACATGTAACCAAGATATATCTCAAACCATGTGCCTCAAGTATGTACCAACAACCATAAACCATGTAACAAGATATACCATAAAACATGTTCCATATCACTCATATATCATATATGCAAAGTATCCAGGATGTGTCAATGTCTCAACAATATGCCTCAAGCATGTACCATAACAACCAAGATCATATATCAAGTATATTCCTCACACATGTACCAATCATCAAAAATATGTTCTTATAACAATGAACCATAACAACCTTATACATTGTACCAAGTATATATCTCAATCATGTATGTACCTTAATCATATGCATCCATGTACCCAAAAAGCCTCCATGCCTTAAGAATATTCCAAACCATCCATGATAAATACACATAAACACATACCTTTACTCATGTACAGGACTTGGTGCATATCATCTCAAACCAAAAAACCTTCCTCAAATTTAAAATCAACAAGATGGCACCTTCTTCAAGATTTTTCAAAAGAATATGCTACTTTATCCACTGTGAGTTGCGGATGTCCGCTACTTTCTCCACTATGATCCGCAGATATCGACTACTTTCTCCACTATGACCCATGGATGTTCGCTACTTTCTCCACTATGACCAATGTATTTTCGCTACTTTCTCCACTGTCACCCGTGGATTTCTGCTACTTTCTCCATTGTGACCCACAGATAACCTCAAAACTCTAGTTTGACGACTTCAAAATTTTTCCTTTGGTTTCCTTCCTTGCCTTAGACTTTGCTACCTCAAATATGATACAAAATATTTACAAAAAACATCCCTTGAAAGATAGATAATCATTGAAATTGTGTGTGTATTCGTGAAGGACTTCTTGTGGTGTATTTACAGTTTTTCAAGATCACTTATTTCCTTACTCTAGGTATTTCTTGTTACAACCAATTTACCCTTTCACTAATACTTGTAACTCTTTAGGGGATTTCCAATTCATGATGGAATATCTCCCTAACCATGAAGAAAAGCATGGCGTGCCACCTATTATTCAAAATGGCACAACAAGGACTATCCATCTATGAGTATGTTACCTGTGATTGCACTGTCCTTCATGTGCTTATTCCTTTATAAACTTTGGTTTCCATAATCACACCATCGGGGATTCATATAGAATTCATCAAATGCACCCATCACATTTTTTGATATCAACCATTGTTGTTGACATCAATGACAACTAACTCACCACCAATATAGATCACAACTTTGGGGTATCTCTAATGTTTTAAGGGTTGACATCAATGACAACCAACTATCCAAACCATTTTTCCAACAATCTCCTCCTTTGGAATTGATGACAACACCAACATTGATGGAAACACTCATACTCTAATACTCATGCTCCCCCTGTGACCATCACTCCTCGTCAATGTTTTTCTTGATGTTTCTCTCCCCCTTTGACATCAATGGAAAAGGTTATCTCTCCTTGGGGATGATCCCCCTATATTCATGCTTCTTTTCTTTCTCTTCACATGTTTCTCTTCTCATGTTTCTTTCCAATTTCCTCTTCTCTTTGATATAAATAACAAGGATTGATTCCCCTGAAAGTATACCTTCTTTGAATAATCCATTTATTACTTCATGCACTTTAATATTACTCTTCTGATCTTTCTCTTTCTCTCCATCTGACATCATGGGAAAAATGATAACTCCCCCTATCGATATGTCTCCCCCTTTCTTCATGTTTCTAATATTTATTTCATGATATATTTCTCTAATGATTTCTCTCCCCTTGATTTCTATAGAAGATGTAAAACAATATGGGACTTCATGCATACCCTTCCTTTCCTCTCTTTCGGTGCTTCTTTTTCATTGGTTCTTCCTCTTGTAATTCTCTGACATATATAAAAAGCATTCAAAATTTCTTGACTTTAAATCTTCATGGCCTATCATGTTCACTGTTTATACATAAATGGCCATGTTTTTAAATCAATGTCCCTCTGATTCATCATGATCTTTCACTAAAATTCCTGAGAGTACAATTTCTTGGGTCTGTTCTTTATTCACTTCCTCTTCTTTTATTTCTCACACTACTGCAAATCCTTCAATACCTGGGACATGTTCTTCATTCACCTACTCTTATTGTCTTTATTTTGTTCTCCAAACCTTCATGTATCTGACATTGATGTTTTCTTTCATGGTGGGTTCTATCATGCTTCTACAATTCTGAGTCATGTGACCATAATTGTGGCATTTGTAACATTCAATGTTGTGGGCAGCCACATAGGTATTTCTTGTTTGAACATTTCTTCCATATGCTCTGCAATATACAACCTTATGTCCAAAGTTAGTACAAATAAAGAAATGGCCATAAAATAAATTTATATACCTTGGAGTGAATGATATTCTTTGTGGTGAAGTCCTTCTGAATTCCCATCTTGGATAATCAAGATCATGATTGAAGCTTCTTTGTTTCTTGAATGTGGAAGGCCTTTTTGAATATGTATCTCTATTATACTCATTCTTATTTGATTCTTTCTTACCATGATTCCTTCCTTTGAATACTTCTTCATAACTATTTCTCTTTTATTCATTCTTCCTTTTTGGAAACATGGAGTGCTTTATTCAACTTTATTTTCTGATGTTTTTTATGTTTCTCTCTCTTCAACATTTTTTCTAAGTTTGGCTATTTTAAATCTCAATGTGACAACTTATTCTTCAATCTTCTCAACCTCTTCTTATTTCTTCATCATCTGAATCTTCACGACTTCTTCAATTTTCTTTTCTTCTTCAAGTTGGATATTCAAGGACATGATTTCTTCTTCAAATCTTCTTTCTTGTTGACTAGATTTTGTTTCAAGCTCTTTTGAATCCTCAAATATGTTCTTGACATGATCTATCAAAATCTTCCCTCTCTTCTCTGCTTCCTTTATTTGCGCTACTATTTCATCTTCTAAACATTGTTTCTCTTCCATATGACTTTTGTATGTTTCTTCAATCCTTATGGATTCTTCTAGCTGAGCTTTTATATTCATGATGACATGCTGGGATTCTTCGGAACTTTCTTGAGAATTCTTCTTGACTAATTGTTCCTCAAGAGACTTGTTTTTCTTCTTTTGTTTCGTCAATTCATCTAAAGCAGTGATTAATTATGCTTAAAGATCTACTATTCCTTCTCCAAAATATTCTTATTTTGAATATGTATTACACTATGATCATATTTATTCTTGTTATGTTCTTCCATCTTCTTTAGCATTCTCTAGATTTTTTATTGGAGACTGTTGGCATAAGGGCAGACCCATGGCTCAATGCTTAACAACGCACCAACAAAACCGCGACTATCGGCCCTTTCAGAAACATCTGCGAAGTAGGCGAGGTAGAAGCAGGGGGGTTACAGAACACGGGTGTCTGTAATCAAGCTGGGACATAGATCTGTGATAATAACACTTCACAGAGTATTCTGATAAATCTAGGAAGTGACATGCATTAGTTTATTCTCCTTATGAACATCGCAGAACATAATCTAAGATAGATCTAGCACAATAATAACAAAATATTAGGCACTTTAAACACTTAGCACTTAGCACTCTGAATCAGATCTAACATTCTAACATAAGTAATGCATTCAAGCAGCACACACATATTCATTACACATCTAATCTAATTACTTAAGCATAACATAAAATATATAACATTTCACAAAGCAAATCATAAGACACTAGATATACATGGTTCACCTTAGTGTGGGGCTACGTCCACCAACTACTTCACCTTATTTATTATGTGCTCAAATCTTACATTCATTCACATTTGTGCATTAAGCCACAGATTCAAACTTCGCATCGAACAAAATATTTGCACACTAAGCACCAAATCCTCCTTCCAAAACCAGGTCAAGGCATAGAACCAACCCTCTATCAAGCACAAAGCCTTGACACACATACATTCCTTGGCACACAGCTACTCAAAATAATTTCACTTATCCCCCAAAACTTCTTCTTCTTCTACCATACATTCTTCTTTATTTATACTTTTACAAACCCTTATAGTAAGGCCTAAACATGGAAAAAACCCTAGGTCGAAATCCTATAAACCCATTAGAAAAACTCTAGAGAACCCCTTACTGTGTCCACATATCCGTAAAAAATGGGTGATATCCATGATCTCAGCTTCGCCTAGGCACTCTTTCTTTGAACAATGTGTTGAAGTCAAAAATTGGTCCAAACTTGACAAAGGTTTCGTCAAAACTTGGTCGAGGTCCAACAGGCCCCCAACACTCACTTGTGACTCATCCCGAGTCACTCAGGTCTGGACAATGTTGCTTCAAAGGCCTCGAGCTTAACTCAGGTTGCCTAGAATTGCTTCTTCTCCTAAGCCTCCTGCTCAGAGAGCTCCTAGATCGTCTTCTCTATAACAGGCCCTTCTAGGCATTGTTCTACTGTTGCGACCACTTGGTCAAATTGTGAGCCCTATCCATCAATCTTTTCGAACACCTTGCACGCTTCATTATGCACAGGTTGTAGCTTCTGCATGACTTCCATTACCTTTCCCTAGAGTGCAGTGATCTATTTTTGTACTGTGCGCTGCTCCTGGGATATCTTCATTCTTTCAATTGTAGTGAGCAACTTCATCTCCTGTGAAAATTCCTGCTACTGTGCCTCCTGTAACTGCGCTTCTAGCTTTCTTAGCTAAGGATCCTCGACGAGGAGTTCATATGTTTGTGGACTTATATCACTCACTTTTTTTCACTCCAAGGTGAGGGATCTTATCCTTACTACTTTGTTCATGGCGGTTTCATCCCTTTGTTCATGCACTTCCTATGGGGTTCTTGACACTACTTGGGCCTCTAATTCTATTATCCTGGCTTGAAGTTGTTGGATGGTCTCAACGAGCTCAACTACTTGAGCCTCGACTAACTCTTGCTTCTCCTATACCAAGCCTAGAATAGATTGACATGATTTACTCACTAATTCTTTGACCATGGCCTACTCTGCGAGAAACTGCTCCTTTTCTCTCTGTAGCTGGGATTTTTCATCCTAGAGCTTTGCCTAAAGCTCTTCTTTCTTAGTTTCTTGAGCTGCTACATTTTCCCACACTGCTCTTAAATGTACTAGGACTCCATATCTATCCTGTTTCAAGGCTTTTGTAGCCTTATCCTTCTCTTCCTGGGATCTCTAAAGTAGAGCTTCTGTCACATCCGCAAGTCTTCTCAATTGGGTTGGTTCATCCCCCAATTCTGCAATTTGTGACGAGGAAGGCACAATAGGTACTGCATGGACCAAACAAACATCTTGATGTACTTCCTTCAATTCCTTCTCGATCCTTCCATATATCTCCTCTTACGTCTCTCCATATCTCTGCAATATGTCCTCAGACATGTCCTCCATAGCTCCACGGATCAGACTGATATCGTCCTCCATGAGCGTGGCCTCCAACTGGGGATTATTAGCGTGTGTCTTCTTCCTTGCCGAAGGTTTCTTTGGAGAAACCTTCCTCTTCTGTGGTGTTACTATCCCAACAGGGGGATCCTCAAGTGGGGGGGTGGTAGCTTCACCTCCTCCTTTCCCTTCATATCCTTCATCTCCTCCTCCCCATCCTTCTGCTTCATCTTCTCCTCCTCCTCCAAGTGAGCTAGACCCGTTATCTTCAGAAGCGTTGTCCTCCTCATCGCTTTCTATATCCTGGACTTCTTCCTTCTTTATATTCTTCTTCGTCCCACTGGATTGTCCAACATGCTCAACCCGGGTTACTATGGGGCTTTCTATCATGTCAGTGTCGGAGATTTCTGCATCAGTGACAGGTACAAGGAATTCTTGTGGCCACGCCTTTGTAATCTTCTCCATGTCTTCATTTGTTATCTTGTAGTATGACTGTAATTCTTCCTGGTTCTCGTCTCTGCGCACAGTGATGTAGATGAAATGTGGATCTGCGTGGAACTTTTCTTTTGGTCGGTACTAGTGCAGTGTGCATGGTGTCATGCATGGAAATGATTCAATGGAAACCTTCAATTGTTGATAGTATGCATGAAACACGTCATTGGAATGCCACTGCTTCGTCATGTCATTGGTGTACCACAAGGTGGAAAATCTAGCAACCAACAACTCAGAGGGTTCGATCTCTAGGAAGGTGGCTCCTTCAGGCATTTTCCAAGCAACAAATGTGATCAAAATGATCAGCCAACTATAGTGGAATTCATATCCCAAATCCTGGGCTTCATGATAATCCTTATCCATCTCATTGACAAGGTTGTTCACCTAGTTCATCTGCATGCCTTCCACACATTTTCCCATGAGGTCCACCATGAACCCAGTGACCTATATGGGGAGGTTCTTCCTTACGATATTTCCAACTATGAGCTGGAAATAGAGGCACACTCCACCATCCTTTATAGAGGCTACCTTGTAACCTCGCTTTCCTTTTTTGACTTTTCTGTAAGCTTCCTTGATGCGTTGTGCCAGGGAATGGTATGAGGCATTCCCTAGATAAAACTATTGAGGGTCAGGTCCCTTCATGCTTAAGCCTGTGATCTAGTGGATCAACGTCGAATCAACATTAATCCTTCAGTCGAGCCACAGGTATCCGCCATGATAGCATGACGAGAGGATTTTAATCCAAGTGTTAACCTTCTGGTGGCGGCCAAAATGCGAGATCTTCATCACGTTCGGCATGGTGGACTACACCATCCCCTTAATCCATGGCTGGGAGATCAGGCGAGGCTTCTTCCCAGTTGACCTCATCAAGTAGTAGTTGGGTGCTAGCATAACGTAGTTCTTCCTGTCTCCTAAATTGAAGCCATTGTTCTTAAATAGAGAGATATGTCCTAGCTAACTCCTGACTGTGCATATTCCTTTCAGAATGTATGCAGTGAACATGACGTACTCAAAATCTTGGGGAATGTTGTCATAGTTAATAGTTCCAACCAAAGGTGGGATATACTCAGGTAGGATCGATGGGATCTGCTTCACATTAGCCAAATCATCATTGTTCTTACTTCATTCCTCAGTCATGGAGTTAACACGACCAAAACCACATCCAGTCGAAGGGGAATCCTGCTGTCCCCTAGTCGACGTTGCCTGGACACCTTCGGATATCAGTCTGTCATCCATTAGATTCTTGAGGACTTCCTCAACAGACTTCTCTAATTCACTAGGATTTCTTGACATTCTAACTTTTAAACAGAAAGGTCAGGGTAGATGAACAGACAGGTGGGGTAAACAAACGAGGGTTTAAGTTCTAGTTTCAGATAACACAACTCGACACTTGGACAATTCTCTGTTTAAATTAGTCAATCATGGGTATCAAAAAGTGGTCCCAGCGCAGCGATCGATGAGTTAAATAAGTGGGGCATCGTAACAGATTCTTCCAATGGCTAGGAATGCTTCCATCAATGTGAATCTATCAGTTATGGCGTGGTCTCAATGTCCAAAAGCAATCCATCTGCCCATAAATGTGTTTTCTAAACATTTTGGAGCATCATTCTAATGGTCAGGGCACCTCCAATGGTCATATATCTTCACTAGGGCGAAGTCTGATTATGCGTGGTGTTGCTATTCAAGCGAGGTTCGAATCCTATGACCCTGCCTCCTGCGAGGTTTCAGTATGTGAAATCTTCCATCTGGTCTTTGTAGCTTCTTATAGATTTTCCAACTTAGCTTTCTTTTTATTGAGCTTCCTTGCCTTCTTTCCTGTGATATATGTCTCTCTAATTGTTTCTGGAATCCTCTTTCCATTTTTATTTTTATCTTCCCCTAGCGTGGTGGCTTCGCACTATTAAGGTGCTCTCAAAGGTTCTGAAGTTAATATTCCTTTTCTTAACACTTCCTGGGTGGATATACTTATTTCTTGAATAGATAGGTCCTTCAAATATTTTTTCATTCTTTCAACCTTGGTATCTAAGTCTCTTGCTTTATGTTCCTCCTATGTTGTTACTTTACTTTGTTTTGTTTCTTTGACTTATCCTCTCATTCTTCTATTAGTCAGTATATTTTTCTAGCTATGAAATCCCTTAGTTATTTCTTTCTTTTCCTTTTTTGTAGCTTCTTCCTCTGCTTTCCTTCTGATCTAATCCTTCTCAATCCAAGTCTTACCTAAGAAAAGTGGGAAGGGGGTGTTGTCCCTAACAAATTTAATGACTTCAAATTCCTCTTCGGTCGATGTTCCATGAACAATAATAGGTACATTAGTAACTATTCGACATAGGGTTATCATTTTTCCCTTAAACAAGCATATCCTTCCCAACAAAGGTATCACAGTAGGCTTTCCCAAAATTTTCCAAGTTCCTTATGTAATAATATTCACTTGTGTTTCCTCATCCAAGACACAGTTTATGTCGAAGTCTTATATTCTTTCACTTATGCGTTGTTTTACTTTCAGGATCTCTGGTAAACTAGATTCTTTGTGAACATCCATCATTTCTTTCAACTGTACTAATGTAGTCTGAACTTCCTCTGGCCTTTTTTCTTTATGAACTTCTAATATGCTCTTAGTCTTTGGAATTTCTTCATAGATTTGTTTTCTTATGTTCATCCCTTCAACTTTAGCAATCATCCTTGGACAATCCTCAACCTCATTACCAACAATCTTACAAAAAAGAAAAATAGGACCTTCACTAGGGCATTCCTTATAAAGGTGTTTCGTTATTCGGCAGTTATAACACAATGTCAATCTTTTTTTTCTTTCAAATGTTCCCCAACCTTTTATGTACTGTGCACTGGGATCAAAGTGCTTGATCTGCAATCTGTAAAAAAAGAATCTAGGTTCATGGATCGACTTATTAGTCCAAAAAATATTTATATGCATAGGAATAACATATATTTCTTCATTTCCATTAAATTTACTCATATCAACTCTTTCTTTCAACTGCGCCCTAGCCTTCAAACTAGGACAAAATCTATTCAAGATACTTAAGTTCATGTTTCAAAACAAAAAATTTCAATTATCTTTCTCTTGTCAATGCACAAAGCTTTACCTCTTTTAAGATCTTACCTCTTTACTTCAGATTGGATTTCTTTCCTAGCACAAAGCTTCACAATTCAAGTAGATTACTGTGCACTTCAGCATCATATCTACCCACAGAGATTCTCTTTTCTTTACTTCAGTTCCCAACAATAACAGTTCCAGGTCCCGGCAATGGAACCATTTGTTGGCACAGGGGAAGACCCGGGGTTCAATGCTTAACAACACACCAAAAAAACCCCGACTACTGGCCCTTTCGAAAACACCTGCGAAGCACGCGAGGTCTCACCCGAGGTAGAAGCAGGGGGGGTTACAGGATGCAGGTGTTTTTAACCAAGATGGGACACCAATCTGTGATAATAACACTTCACAGAGTATTCTGATAAATCTAGGAAGTGACATGCATTAGTTTATTATCCTTATGAACATCATAGTACATAATCTAAGATAGATCTAGCGCAGTAATAAAAAAATATTAGACACTTTAAACACTTAGCACTTAGCACTATGAATCAGATCTAACATTCTAACATAATCAATGCATTCAAGCAACACATACATATTCATTACACATCCAATCCAAGTACTTAAGAAGAACATAACATATATAACATTTCACAAAGCGAACCATAAGACACCAGATATATGTGGTTCACCCCGGTGTAGGGCTATATCCACCAACTCATTTTGCTTCTTTATTATGTTCTTGAATCTTACATTCATTCACTTCTATGCACTAAGCCACAAAGTCAATCTTCACACCAGACAAGAGATCTATACACTGAGCACCAAATCCTCCTTCCAAAACTAGGTCAGGGAACAGAGCCAACCCTCTATCAAGCACAAAACCTTGACACACATACATTCCTTGGCACATAGCTACTCAAACTACTTGCACTTAGCCCCCAAAACTTCTTCTTCTACTACCATACATTCTTCTTTATTTATACTTTTACAAACCCTTACAATAAGGCCCAAACATGGGAAAAATCCATGGGCCAACATCCCATAAACCCTTTACAAAACCCCTAGAGAACCCCTTACTAGGTCCACATATCCCTCAAAAATAGGTGGCATCCTCGATCACAGCTTCGCCTAGGTGCTCCTTCTTTGAACAATACATGTCGAAGTCTAAAAGTGGTCCAAATTTGACCAAGGTTTCCTCAAAACTTGGTCAAGATCCAACAAAGACTCCTCAAAGTAAAAATTATATAGCTTATCCCAAATTTCTTTAGCTGATGAACATTTTCCAACTTTCTCTCTTACCATACTAGGTAATCCTTCCCAGAAGAAATACATTTCTATTTTGTTGTTTCTTTTCAATTATTTCTTAGTTGCAGTCTTTGGTTTATTTGTAGTGGTGTGTTCTGTAACAACTGTTTTCCAAACATCATACCCTTGTTCCTGTAAAAATGTTCCCATCCTAATACTCCACATATCATAGCTTTGACCATTCTAACCATTGAATTTTGGTATTCCATTTACATACATACTTTTTCTCTCAATAATCTAACTTCCAGTGATTAAACTATTTCCTGAAGGAACCTTCTCTAATACCAATTGTTGGAATACTACGAGGGGGGGTTGAATCAGTACGAGAACTTTTAATACTTTTAACCACAATATACAAACTTCAAATTTTTTAGCATTATATCATAGATGTATCATCTATTATTGCATTCAATATATCATGAGCATATAAACATAAGCAACATCACACCAAATACACAGTACACTAGAACATACATGGAAACCCAAATGAGAGAAAGCCACTGAATTATTTTCTTATATATCAAATAATACATTCATTGGAAGCACCATCATCCTAATTCTCCAGCCACAACTATATGGAGGCTATGACCCCCTATTTACAAGATCCAACCTCAAGGAAGCTACAACTCCCTAAATTCTCTGGATCCAACTAGAAGGAGGCTACAACCCCCTGATTCTCAAGCTCCAACTTGAAGGAAGCTCCAACTCCCTGTTTTCTTCGGCACCAACAGGAAGGAGGATACAACCCCCTTTCCTTTCCTTGTCCTGCCACCCTGAAATATAAGTGTAGACCAAACTCTCACTACTACGATCACTTCCACTGTCACTACCATTGTTACATCCACCTGTAACTTGTCAACCTGTCACTGTGACTGATACAAAACCAGATCTTGATCACCGAGATCATCTCTCAACCAAATGATCAAACATCACCAAGGCATGCCTCTACCAAGCATGTACCGAGATCACCAACATATCATCACAAGATATGTATCTCAACCATGTACTGAACCTGTACCATAAATTTTTTTTAACTTGTACCATACCATGTATCAACCATGTACATCGATACATGTACCATGTACCAAACCATGCATCAACCATGCATCAAAACCTGTACCATACCATGTATCAACCATGTACCACATCATGCATCAAACATGTACCATACCATCAACCATGTACCAAGTTGTACCATGAAATGTGCCTCAACCATATACCATATCACTCATGATATGTCTCAATCATCCCATACACCATGTACATAAATATATCATCAATTAAGTGTGAATATAGAAAAGATACCAAGATATCAATATAGCCAAGATATGCTTCTAATCAATGTACCATAACATTCAATGCATGTACCTAAAACATGTCTCACACCATGCACCAAAGGTGTGCCTCAAGCATATACCAATGCCTAAACAAGATACCAAAGGAATGACCATCATATTATCAACATGTAACTAAGATATACCTCAAACCATGTGCCTCAAGTATGTACCAACAACCATAAGCCATGTACCAAGAAATACCATCAAACATGTTTCATATCACTCATATACCATATACTCCAAGTATACAAGATCTGTCAATGTCTCAACAATATGCCTCAAGAATGTACCAGAAAAACCAATATCATATACCAAGTATATTCCTCTCACACGTACCAATCATCACAAATATGTTCCTTTAACAATGAACTATAACAACCATACACATTGTACCAAGGATATATCTCAAGCATGTATTTACCTCAATCATATGCATTCATATACCCAAGAATCCCCCATGCCTTAAGCATATGCCAAAACATCCATGATAAATACACATAAACACATACCTTTACTCGTGAAGAGGACCTGGTGCACATCATCTCAGACCAAAAAACCTTCCTCAACTTCATAATCAACAATATGACACCTTCTTCAATATTTTTCAAAAGAATCCTCTACTTGCTCCACTATGACGTGCGGATGTCTGCTACTTTCTCCACTATGACCCGTAGATATATGCTACTTTCTCCATTGTGACCCATGGATGTCTGCTACTTTCTCCATTGTGACCTGTGGATGTCTACCACTTTCTCTAGTGTGACCCGTAGATAACCTCAAAAATCTAGTTTGATCACTTAAAACTTTTCCCTTTGGTTTCCTTCTCTAACTCAGTCTTCTTAGACTTACCTACCTCATATATGCTATGAAATATTTACCAAAGATATCACTTGAAATATACATAATCATTGAACTTGTGTGTGTATTCGTGAAGGACTTCTTGTGGTGTATTTATGCTTTTTCAAGCTAACTTCTTTCCTTTCTTTAGGGATTTCTTGTTACAACCACTTTAACCTTTGACTGATACTTGTAACTATTTAGGGGCTTCATAATCATTCTTCGGGGCTTCCAACTTCATGAGGGCATATCTCCCTAATTGTGAAGAACCATGCGGTGTGCCACCTACTATTGGAAATGGCATGACAAGCAATATCCATCTATGAGTATGTTACCTGTGATTACACTATCCTTCATGTGCTTATTTCTTGATCAAGTTTGGGTTCCATAACCACATCGTCGGGGCTTCATGTAGACTTCATCAAATGTACCCATCACATTTTTTGAATTCAACCATTCTTGTTGACATCAATGACAACTAACTCACCATCAATATTGATCACAAATCTTGTGTATATCGAACATTCTAAGGGTTGACATACATGAAAACCAATTTTCCAAACCATTTTTCCAAAAATAAATCCTTTCCATCTACTTACATGTAACTTTCCTCATTCTACCATTCCCCAATAGGTGCTCCCCTTAATTTTTTTTTATGGATTTGACATCCCAAATGTGTTCCACATTAATTATTGTAGTTATTTCAAGAATATATTGAGTAATATAAACCATGGTTTGAGATACCATACATCTCTCTACCATAGAACCCTCAAGACGTGCTCTTTTTCTAACCAAAGTCTTCAATGATTTCAAGTGTCTCTCAACCATCCACATTGACCTTGTGTGTACAGATCCACACTTTTAAATCTCCTCAACTTGGTGTACGAGGTAGTGTTCTTGTGCATTGAAAAATGTAGGAGGTAGACAATTTTGCATTCCATGCATTAGACAAGTAATTTGTCTCCTCCGATACTTTATATATTGTTTATATATTTCTTTAGATGACAACCATCTACAAATGATACAATAAAATCACATGTTTCAACAAAAAAGTATATAGTACTACATTACAAATAAAAAACATGCAGTAAAATACAAGTTGTACAATGAATTGAACGAATTACACATTGCATATAAATCGCAACTTACCTCATGTATTTTATAAGATCATATATAACTAGTTTAACATTGTTTTTAAAGTTTTCTGGGAGAGATAGAGGTATCAAATACTATAACAAAAAAAATGAATCATTATTTATTCCCAAGTTAGTAGAAGAAAAACACTAACAAGATGTTTCACCAATATATAAATATATACACAAAAATAATTACCTTAATCATGGTATTCCAATCATGAGTTTTTACCCCACCTAATTGACATTTATTTGTTAGGATATTATTTATGTTCGAAGAAAATCCAGTGGGAAATTTAATTTTTTCAACAACCCTTTTTACATCCTTGCTTTGTTTCTCTGTCAATAACCATGGAAGGGCGCTATATTTTGGTATCCATCTCTATTTGAATGAATCACACTTTGCATTGCATGATTGGCCTCCTTAATGTCATTAGAAATCTAGACAATTTTTTCATTATCACTCCTTCCATCTAATATTCACCATAACGGTTTTGTTACATTCTTCTCGATGTGCATTGTATCAAAAAAATGAACAATTTCTAGGTTCTCATAGTAGGGAGCCTACTAAATTGTACAGGATAACTTTTCATTCCTCGTGCAAATGCCCCATTATTAATTCCTTCATGATGACCTTCAAAGTGAAGCATATAAATTAAAGTTATTACAAAAATACTTGTCAATTAGTACAATGAACAAAATGAAATAAAAATATAAAATATTCCAAAAATTTCATGTATTATACATATACGATTTGATCCATACCTTGACAATTTTTATTATATTGCAACTACCATAGACAAGATTTCATTCTTCGTGGTTTTAATCCAACCTCTTCTTTCCTATTGAAAATATGTTTTTCATTACTTCGATACCTATGGTTCTTAGAGAGGAAGTTACTATAATCATCAAACACCTCCTTTCCTAAACTTCTTGAATGATGAGATTTCATATTAGGACCACAAAATGGACATGCAAATTTACCCTTTTTTTTAAGACTTGCAAGATATGGGTTAAATTTTATATCAATTACTCGAAGTATTTTTAATGAAGGGATTATACAAAAAACATGCATGATATGAACTTCAGAAAATTAAACACTGTTAAAGTGAAGTGTAACGTTATAACATACCACATAAATGTGCTATCCCCAAGGCATTGTCATTTTTCCATACAATCATTGCATGGAATTGGAATTCCCTTTGTGCACGTATTGGTCTAGACATATCATACATATTGTTTCTCTTCCATAACTCTAGTAACTCGTCGATAAAAGGTTCAATATACACATTCATATATTTGACTTGGTACTTACCTAATTGATTGAACATACAATACATAATTACTACATATATGAGTAAATAAAAAAATATCTAACATAATTGAACATATATGAATAAAAAAAAAATATAAACATAATTATGAAACAAACAAGACAAATGAGATGTTACCATGTTAAAAAACACTATTCTAAACAAATACCTGGAATGATCATTCCCCTCATTATGTGCTCTTTCTTTATTGACATCCATCGAGGAATGTTATTGTTGATAAAAAAAATAGGCCACACTAAGCAAGTAGATATGATCTTTCCAAATGCATTGACACCATCAGCTGCGAATGAAAGCCTAATATTACGAGGTTCGACTTTAAAATGTGGTGATATTTCCTCTATATTATTAAATGAAGATCCATGTTCATGCATTTTAAGAATACCATCTTTACTTATGTTCTTTGCTTGGTAATCCATAAATTTTGGTATTCTTTTTCACCTGAACAATCGTCGCAAATGTGGAATTATGGGAATATAACAAAGAACCTTGCAAGGCACCTTTTTTGTTACTTGATCAGTTCAATATGTACTAATTTGGCATATTTAGCATTCTTATTTCGATGCATGTGCTCCATAATATAGAATATGATCATCAAGACATGCATGAATAGCTTGATACTCCATTCCAATATCTTTTATAATGACATGTAAATATTGCTATGTGTGACATAAAACATTTGATGATAACAAAAATTCTCCTAACAATCTACAACATAAAAAAACAATACTAGTAAATGTAAATAATATTATTTGTACATATTGCTTCCAAAGTTTACAGAAGATCAACTAACAATAAAAATAGAGGAAAAAAGAAAACCTTTATCATCATGTACTAAATGTGAAAAAATATATTACATGCCTTAGGAGTTGTCTGACAAAAGTACTTGACAAACCATTCATAACATTTAAGTTCACAAAAAACAATATAGCAAAGACAAGACTTATTTTGGAGCCTTCATAAAGAGGTTTCCTTTCCTTCTAAAGTACAGGTATATAAAAAACACCATCATGTTGGTCATCATCATCATCCATTCCAGCATTATTAAGTGTCTCTTGGATCAACATATTTGTCCCATCTTATTCAATTGTTTTATTAGCATCATCATCTTCTTCCATACGATCATTAAATTAATCTTTAATATCCGCTCCATGTTTCTGAACAAGTTCTTGTATAACCACATTTTCCTCCATGGGCAGTGCCCTAGGGAACCGTTCCTTTATAATTATGAACAATCAAGTAATATTAGTGTATATAAAAAATATTAAAATGATGTACAAATGATTACAAATATAATATAGGAAAACAAGGACAACAAAGACAAAGACAAAGACAACTTAGGTGAGAGAGAGAAACAAATACAACAAATCAATGATGAAGCTTGCACAATTTATCAATATGTTGAAAAAATATAGGAAAATTGTTACTTTTCTTGACATTTAGAAAGAGAGACACTTTGTGAGATATATAGTCACAACCAGTGAAAACAACATATTCACATTTCACCTTCATCATTATGTCATATTCTTTCTTGATTTCAGTTGGAAACCACAAGTTTTAAGTGGATTGCAACTTTTCTTGACCCAACTTGGATACCATGGTTTAATTTATAGTGGGTTGAGAGACACTACTACATATGGGTGGATTATTCCACGAAAATTTTCCACGCTTCAACTAGTTTCATATTTTTTTAAATAGGGCAGGATTTTCGTCGATATTGCCACGAAAGTTCGTCGCAATATCGACGAAAATCCTATTTAAATGTAGTCGGGATTTTCGTCGCTATAGCGACTAACTATCATGGCAATAGACACGAACCTTTTGCCTATCTCATTGGTCGGTGTTAATGGCTAGTTGACTATTTTATCTATATATACGTGACTTTAAGAGACTTTGCGACACAATTGCTATAGTTGTGACACTGTTCTTGGCTTTTGTTTGAGCTGGTTTTTTTTTCCGTCACCCACCATTGAACAAATCCAATTCTCGATCTACATAGCTCGGATTTTGAACTTGCAAGCTTAGTATGTTATTTTTTATTGATGTATTCATTTAACTTGTAATTTTTTTTTCAAATGTCCAAATTTCATTTAGCTTGTTTTTCCTTGATAATATATTATCATATGTGTAGTACCATATTTCATGTCTTTGTTTTTTGGATCTAGTTAGTATATTCTATGGAAAAGGGTATGTGGATTCCATAATATTCTAGGTTTATGGAATCCACATACCCTTTTCCCTTCAATTGTAGCTATAATCTCTCTCTCTTTTCATTGATAAAGATATGGAAGTGCTCTTGAAACTCAACCCTGATCAATGAAATGATAGCAATTGATTGTCATTTTCTTCTCTCTTTTAATTTTTAAGACCTGACAAAATAACACCAACAAATCTTGATTGAAGCAGGGACTAATAATATACATAAACACTAACCCTCAACTTATGTTAGGTATATATGTCGTTATTATATAAAGAAAACATTTGTACACATATGACCTTATTATAAAGATGTTATCTATGTCGTCATGATATTGATCCTCTACACATATGATCACCTTATTATAAAGATGTTGACCTTATTATAAAGATGTAGGTCACTGCAAATAAACATATCATAATCAAAAGGATTAGAAAAAATATAAAAAATTGACAACTTAATGTTTGGTATGGTGTAGGTAAGACAATTACTTGTCAGGACAAGGATTTGTCACAATGAATTAAAATGACAGGAACTTGCTCAGTTAAGAGCGACATTAGAGGCGAGCGGAGATGGAAAATGTTATTTCCCTTGCTATGATTGCAAAGGCTTGAAAAATATAAGACTTTTAATAACAACAACCCAAAAACATTGTAGGGAGAAGGGGCACGCCGAAGGGGGTTATGAATATTGTCCCTTGGTAAGAGGATTCAATATTTAATGTATTCTCTGTAATAATCAGTATGTCATGAATTTTAGTAATTATATTTCTTATCGGGATTTTTATATTTTCTATACACACTAACTTTTCTGTGTTTTTTTTAAATATATAGACGATGCCCCCAAAGTGTCGACCTCTAGAGAGTTATTTGCCAAGTACTAGTAAAAATACTACTTTACATGGAGATGAACTTCAAGATCAGAATATTGAAGATGTTGATCAAGTTATTAATGATGATATGGATGGAGATAACGTTAGTGATTCAAATCAGGAAGATGAGATACATAGATTGATCCAAGACACATTTTCTCCAATGGATGAGGACAACCAGGATGATAGCCATGATGTTGATCCTCTACTCGAGAAGTCACGTTAACCTCTTTATGAAGGCTCAACAAAAAATATTTTATCTGCTATATTGTTGTTGGTGAACCTGAAGGTTTTGAATGGTTTATCAAACAGATGTCTCACACATATACTAAGGTATTTAATTTGTTAATTATTTATGCCTGCATGTTCACAAATACATAAAAGGTTCAATTTTTTCCTATATTGTTATTGTTTTCTAATTTGTAAATTAGTATATTGGATGATATATTGATGATGAATATTGTTTACATTGACATATTGTTTAGAATTTTGTAGATTGTTAGGTGATGTTCTATTGCCGACGTCGAATATTTTGCCACACACATATCGAGAAATATCCGTGATTATGAAAGAAATTGGAATGGACTATCAGGCTATTGATGCATGTCCTAATGATCATATCATATATTATGGACAATATGCATTAGAAAATGAATGCCCACAATGTCAAATAAGTAGATATCGAACCGATAAAGCATCAAATAAGGTGTCTCACAAAGTTCTTCGTTATATTCTGATAATTACATGTTTCCAGCGGTTGTTCATGTGCCAAAGTATAGCACAGTTTATGGATTTCCATGCAAAGAACAGAAGTCGAGACGATGTTCTTCGAATTTCGGCAGATGGTTCTGCATTGAACTACATCGAAGAAAAGTGGCCAATTTTTAAAGAAGAACCTCGTAATGTTAGACTTTCATTGGCAGCTGATGGTGTCAATCCATTTGGAGAGATTTGTTCTACGTACTCAGTGTGGACTTTTTTTTTTATAAACAATAACCTTCCTCCTTGGATGTCGATCAAGAGAGAGAGCACACAATGTTGGCAATGATTGTTCTAGGTTTTTAATTATCTTTTATTTTCTTTAAAGCATGACAGAATATTTCATTTCTTTGTTTCGTGCATGGTAATTATTTCTTTGATATATCACGACATCTAGATAAGTATAATTAATCATGCAGTAGGTTGAACCAATTAGGTAGGTACCAAGTTAAATATATGAACGTATATATTGAGCCTCTCATCCATGAGTTGTTGAAGTTATGGGTTGGCGTCACTACGTATGACATCTCTAGACCAATAGGGAAAAGATGATTTCAGTTCCATGGAATACCATCATGGACAATTCATGATGCTCCCGAGTTAACACATTTTTGTGGTATATTGTTACTTAATTTTTTTGATTTAATATTATATATATATATTTTGAAAAAATCATGCATTATTTTAAATTGTAACTCTAATTTGACGTGACATTTATTCATATATATTGTAGGTCTTCAAACAAAGGGTAAATTTCCATGCTCAGTTTGTGGTCCTGGGATAAAATCTCGTCGTTCAAGGAGTTTAGCAAAGGAAGTGTTTGATGAGTATAGGCACTTTCTGCCTAAGAACCATAGTTATTGAACTACAGACAAAGCAAAGTTCAATGGTAAAGAAGAAAATGATAAACATGAATCCACCCTATGTCCTTCTCATGAACATGTAAACCTATTAATATAATTTCATTATATCCTAATATGAATACCCTTGATGACAATGTTCTACGATTAATGTTCCTATCAATAATGGGGAACTATGACTTCTGACAATATTCCTAATGGATTTTGGGGAGAACTCCCACTAAAAATGCGGTGGTTTTGTCATCTTATGAACTTAAACCTATCACTTATGTGTGTTGCTTATGTGCCTCACTTAAGGTCATCTCTTATGTGCCTCGCTTGAATTGTTTTCTAAGCCATGCACCTTCACAAGTAAAAATATGAAGGAGGCTCTGAATAGATCTCTAAATGTCCCATTTTCAAATTATTTATGGACAAATCCCAAAATTAATGGATTTACTTGATCTCTCTAATGGAACACATGTTAACAAAGGTATAGAAAATTTTATGGAACACATTAAATATATGCAGTAGTATGTGAAGCAAACATTGTGGGAGACAAATGAATCATATAATATTAAAGGTGATCATCATAGAAGAGTAATTGAATTTTAGGTTGGAAAGTTGGTTATGCTTCATCAATGGAAATAAATGTACCCTCAAGGTACCTTATATAATAAATTGAATCATGAGGAAATTGTCCCATATTCAACATAGCAGATCTATATCCTTATCACCCAAAAGTGCATAATGTGACAAAAACAATTACCAAAGAAAAAAAGAGAAGGGATTAAGCATGTTGTTGACACAAACAATCGAGCCAAAACATATAAAATCTATTTAGTCAAATAGAAGGGTATGAAAAAGTCATAGAAAACATGAATTAATAAAGAGTAGGTATATGAATTTTGGCTTGTTGTGATAAGACTAGAAGGGTAGACGCCACCTAGGAGTGGGACCCCCTTGCATGTGTGTCTTCGAACTTCTAGATTTTATAGTGGAAGCTAGCTAGATTTGAACTTGTGTCTTGCCTAGGTAATTATCCAGGGAAATTACAAATTCCTCTAGTTCTAAAAAAAACACTCTAATGTCTAACCCACTAACCATTAACCTAATTATACCCATAACCACTAACTCCTAATCCCTAACACACTAACATGTGAATCT